>JANVCC010000319.1:6044422-6111387 GCA_025345505.1 Todiramphus chloris collaris
TACTTTCCGATGGCACTGTAGCAAATCAAGCATATCTGTAAGATGTGCTGCAAAATGCATGTAGCTTGGGGTTGTCTCTATTGATTTTTAAAGGACTCAGCTTGAAAAATCAGGAGTTATGTAGCTGTCGCTGTACAGTGCTCTGCACTGACTCATATTGCCATCTAAGTTAGGTGAACTACTCATCAAGAGTGAACTTAAGTGCATCACCTTAGCAACTAGAATATTAACATAGTACAGCAGCAAAGTATAGCCAGCTTATACTTTGAGGCATAGGAGTTTGGGGTGTTGATATACGTGCTGTAACGCTATGCAAGACTGGAATAAAAAGTAATGTTAAAGCTATAATATAATAGTTATTGTGCATCTAATGCCTAGGACATTGTAGTGACTGGAGTGATTTCGAAGTAAAAAAAAGGGATAAAAATACATGAGCCAGAATGTTTGAGCAGCCCACTCCATGTTCTCTTTCCACTTCTTTGCTTCACCTTCTTTAATTTTGCATTTTCTTTCTGCTTGATCACAACCTAACATGAGCTTTTTAGTACTCTGTTTTTTTTTCCTGTCATTCATGTATTTCATCCAATATGCAAAGTATTGCATAAATGGAAAATACTTTTAAAGCAGCAAATGTAGCAGGTAGCAGATACCTGGCAGAGCATAATCGAAGAGAATAAACAGAGCACTTAATCTGACAGAAAAATTCCGGTTTAATTTTTAGGAGGCTCACTATTTTTCTACATATGGATCCAAAGTAGTGAGAAAACTACTATCAAGTGCAACATTGTCACCCAGGACAACCTTGATTCACCTTGGTTTACTGCTTGTTGCAGCTGTGGGTACACTTTTACTTCCTGTATTCCAGTGTGCTTAAAAAGTATAAATTTAGAATGTACAACTGTATTTCAGTGCTGGGCAGACCTGCTTGTAAAGCAGGTGACCTGTTGTTATGGTCTCCAGCTTTGGCCCAGAGTTGTGGATGTGACTGACCTCCACTTCTGTAGGATGCAGAAAACTATTTGTACAGCAATCTGTTATGGAAATTCAGCTGGAAATTCAGCTGGAAATCAAAATAAGCATGAGTAAACTCTACAGCACCCAAAAGGCTGCTCTAAAGCCATATGGAATAGCTCCATAGAACTCGTATGGTGGTCAGTTGAGAGCTTTCTTTCTGTTCTCGTTTTGCATGGATCTTCAGAGCTAGGTTGTAAAAAAACCTCACTCTGGCATTATATTGTCAAAAAAAAAAAATCTTCATTTGTCTCTTATGAAACATCTTTTTGTTTATACAGACGTTGTACTTCTGGAGGATGAGATCATGCCTCTACTTTCATTTAAAGGAAAATATGATTTTATGTTGTTTTTACATGATTGCTTGTTCACTCTTATCTTCGATGCCAAAGGCAAATCTTGAGTTCTGCTGTTTGAAGTCTCTCTTGGTGTATGCAATAAGCACCAAAAAAAAAAAAAATTAAAAAATGTATCTCTTATAAGACATTTATGACATATTTAATGCTCTTTTGATGGCATCTTTAATATTCTGCTCTGTAGATACCCACAGAACTCCAGGCGGTTTGACAAACCAGTGTGAGATCATCAACAAGGTGCAGATTTTCACATACAGAAATAGATGGCAAACTGTCAGTTCAGGGACACAGGCATCAGGAAGTTACAGCTGTGGCAGAAATTAAACACCTGGTGCCAGTGGCTGGGTTTCTTAAGTGATACAAAGCTCTGTATGTGATGGTCACTGTATGATTGATAAAAAGGAGGAAAAGGGCTAGATACTGTGCATTGTGATTTTAATAGAACTTGGTCACTATGAACTAAATATCCTACAACAAGGTCTCTCAAAGTGGTCAGAAAGCAAAAATACCCCTACCCAAGTCTACATTTTGGGAATTTTTTGTTGGTTTTCTTTGGAATTTGTGCCTTGCTGTGTTCTTGACCTTTTTCACATATAGGGGCTTGGCACTTGGTTCTTGTGGAAAGTATAGAAGGTGAGACCCAGAGGGGCTGCCTGGGAGGCAAAGGTTAGAATGAAGACGTCCTCATGGTGTGTTAGAGAAGCAGTTTGACAGAGAAATAAATAACTGCCCCTACCAATGTGAAATGTTTGGAGGTGAATGAATGCAGCTGGGTCAAGAGTGAAGAAATGTTACATGCAGGTTTCCCAGCTCAACTGATAGTAATCCTAAGGCATCTGCTACAACAAGCATTTCCTTCTGAAAGTAACATAGGCACATTCTAAAGGAAGCAGGTGACTTTATTGCTTAACTTTCTGTGGAGCTCCTTTTCAGGAAAAGGAGAGAGAACAGCACTTTGAAGGCAAGGAAAATCCTCTCATGCCTCTACTGTAAGTACCCAGGCCCTCAGCCCTAACCATCTTTTATTATTTTCTCTATCTTAAACTTGTTCTTTGCTTCATTTGTGCATCTTTGGAAAGAAAAAGTCCCAGTGCTGCAAGTGCACACAGTGTAAATGTACTTTTTCCATGCAATACTTGGCATCTGTCAATGTGCAGCATAGGTGTTCATGAAGCAGTGGCTCTGCTGCCTTGTATGGCTCCAGTAAAATCAGACTCGGGTGGCAATTCTCCTTGAAGACACTCCTGTTTTCATTCAACTGAAAATAAGGCTACAGAAAAAGCATTTATTTTTGGAGGGGGAGGTGGTGTGAGGTGTAGAGAAGTGAATTGCTTTTACTTGTCAGAGTAGGTGGAAGGAATAGAGGTTTGAAGGACTGGTGCTTTCCGATTTGAGGGTAACCTTCTGATTTTAAGTTGGGAAGCAGTAGCAGTTTTCAACTAGCCTGGATGCTGTCTCTAATGACAGACCACTAATCTGATGGAAGTTCTTTGCCTTAGTCAGATTTTCATAGGGCTAGCATAAGACTAATTGAACCTGTTGGTTTTTGGTTTGGCTGAAAGTGAACTCCCAGACATCTAACACTTTGCATGAAGGTGAACAATGTTGCCCTGGATAAACAGGATAGTTCTTTCAAGCATTGTGATGTTAATTGTTTTTTTAAGGTAATTTCATTAATGTAAACAGCCTGGCTTTTTTATTTTTCCCCTCACCCAGTGCTTATTGCAGAAATGAAAGCCACCAGAACTGCTGTTTCAGCATTTCTACAAAACACAACCATCTCAGTTCTGAGGCTCTGAACACCTGTTCTGTCCATGGCCTGAGAACAGGGAACTGAGTAGTAAGCAGAGCTGTGCTTTCATTGATTTCAGTCTGACAGAAGCATTAAAATTGAATGCTTGGTCATGGCTCCTTAGACCATCTACTTAACAAGAATGATAGATTTGTTGAAATTACTGCCCATTTCTTTTTAATTTAATGAGTTCCTTAACCTGATATATGTTCATCCTATGACACCTCTTACTCGTATGAATATCTGGCTTTCAGTGAACCCTCAAGATTTGGGTTCTGTATATTAACACACATTCTAAAAACAATAGCTCTTGCAGGTCAATGGCATGGCTAATCAGTGCTGCAGAACTACTTATATTCCTGTTAGTGTCACTTAGGCCCTTTGACAAAGACATAGGATGGTTGTCAGACATGCTTTAGGAGAGAAGCATCACTCTAGTAAACAATGCTGTTGATTATGTGAAACAGTTTAATTATTAGGAAGTCTGGGTATTTTCCTTCCACTCCTATATCCGTCTCCTAGTGTGGTTAGTTTGCTTTGCAAAGAAATTGCAAGTAGTAGCATTAAAGGCTAAATCTGTTTAAAATTATCATATTCTGATAAATATTATCCTGACTTCTCTTGATTGCAGAGTAAAAGAAACTATGGGCTTGTGTCAACTCAACTCTGCTCCCAGTAACTGTGAATACTAAGACTTTCAGGGGAAAGTGAGATGGAAAGGGGCAGAAAAAGCCCTTAATTTTATGGATCACTTCAGTGTTTCCTTCCCCTAGTAGGAAGTCAGGAACATAGTTTTGCAGAATTTCGTGCTGCTTAATCCAAGTCAAAACCTGGCAAGTGACTATAGGTAAAAAACCCAAACTAACACATTAGACTAGAGAAGTTGCATAGGAAATTGAGTGAATCAGAATTAACAGGGCAGTTTGATGGTGTCCTTCTGTTTGTTTAGGAATAGGCATACTCTGGAACTGTGGGTATATATGATAAAACTTTTCCAAAAAAGCATACCCCACAGAAATTCATAGCTCTAAGCTGAATCATGCATTTCTGACTACCACTGGCATGGTTTTATGAACTCATGTTCTGCAATTAATCATACACAAAGAAATCCTTATCAGAGTGATTCACAGCTTCAACTTGTCACCATCAAGACAGATAACAAGAGTGCCAAGCTAGAATTCTTGAAGTCTCTGCCAGTGACAAGAGTTTCTCCTCAGATTATCAGCTTTTCCTAACGTGCTGATGTGTTAGGTTAATATTCAGTAAAAAGGGAAAGCTTCTTTGTATGTTACTTTTGCCCTTTGATTTTTTTTTCTGTTTATTTGTGTTTTAGCAATTGCATGTTTTAAATCATTATTACTGCCTTTTATGACTATTCTTCTCAACCTCTCTGGAGAGAACAGGGAGGCCAGTGTTGTATATGGTGTGCGGTCACAATCATGCACAATTTAAGAATGGTAGTATCTATCTTGCTATTCCATCACTTCCTCATACTACCTAGCATTCAGTTTGCTTTTCTAACCAGTAGTAAGCTTTGAGTTGATAGCAACCCCCAGAGCACTTTCCGATGGCTGGAAACCCATGGTTCTGTATGTGAACATAGGACTGCTTTCCCCGTTTTCCTCACTGTTGCTTTTACTGTAATAAAGCTACTTGATTTCTCAGCAGCTTCATGAGAAAGCTCAGACATGCTTGCTTTTGTTTCAAGGGCTGAATGTCAACTGTAGGATAAAAATGGAGAGGAATCCTTAAAATCATAAAAACTGACCTTAAGCTGGTTTTATATCCTGTCATCTCCAATGTATGTTATTCTTTTCCTTTTTTTTATTCTTCTCAAAACTCTGAATCTTTTTTATGCACCCCAGACACTAAATGGTGCAGATGGGCAGCTGTCAATCTTCTGTTGCGTGTTCACACGTTAAATTTTATACACTGTTAGAGGTGAACTGACATCATTAAGAGTCAGCACTCTTCCTTTCTAGTGTATTGGATACAAAACACTGAAAAAGCAAGGAAGGAAAATGAATATTTGAAGGACAGAGGATTTAGACTTGTGGAAGCAAATCTGGAAAAGTTGTTATTTTGAGGAAGGCAGGGACACAAAGTTGTAAGCTGTGTCACTGGGACTATTCCTACATTCTTAAGCTGATCTGCTCTATCAAGGCCCCATCTGTATTACATGTGTACTTCTGAAGTGGGGGGGGAAGAAGGGGAAAAGATAAGGGAAGACAAAATGGTTTATTGGCTTCTGGTAGCAGACAGATTTTATAAAAAAAAAAAATCTCATAAATAGCTCTGTTCCCAGCGTACAGACTTAGAAAAAAAACCCCACAAACTTTCTCTATTCCTGCTTACAGACATCTGTTCACATTTTCTGGTGGGAATTCTGGGATTTAAGCAGCCATCTGTTTCCTACTGTAACAGATCAACAACAAAGGGAAGTTTCTCAACTAACAAAAAAGAATCTTTGACTGGTATAAAGGCACTGTTAGGAACATATGCTACTTTTTCCTTTTAACCTTAGTCAATATATTTTTCAGTCCATTTTGATTACACCAATTTGCCAAAACAAACTGAGTTAAGTGTTCAGCGTCTCCTGCAGGGAGTCAAAACTCTAAACAAAGCTTCAGGTGTGCTGCTGTTGTGTATTTTTTATGATGATTTTGCTGAATTCTGTAGTCTAGTAAAGATGGATAAATTCAGTGGTGTTCCACTACAGATTTATTTGTTTGAACAAGATGGGGGGGTGGGGAGAAGTACATGGATTTTACTCAGGAAAGAAAACTAGGTCCAACCTGCCTAGGAAGCAGAAATATCTGGAAGCTGTATAGCTGTCTGTGTGTACTATTCCACTTTAGCCTCTTCCTTCAGGCTGACCAGTTAAGCTTACAGGGCTAGAGAGTTCCTCATGTGAACTTGCCTCTGCAATAATCAGAGTAGACATCTTTTATGATAGGCTTATGGGCACTGTTCTGTACTAATTTCCTACAACCAGCAGGTAATAAATATGATGTGAAAAGGGTCAGTCTTCTACACATCATCTTCCCTTCTAAGGGCATTCAGAGCATTATTGACAGTGCTTTGTATTATGTGAATAATCATATTACGCTTTCAAGATATAATCTTTCCCTGAGCACTATATATATATATGAAATGAACTGATACGATGCTACTGTCAATACAGAGGACATTAAGACAGAGAAGAGCTACAATGACCTGGAAGAACTTAGAGATAAAAAGGGGATATAATACAAGGTCACAAACAAGAATTTCTGCCCACACAGTAGACAGTGATTAAATGGAAGCTATCAATGTATATGCTCATTAAATGATTCTGATTCTTGGATGCAATTTTAAATTGTACCTAGACATGTATTTCCATTGGTCATACATCAGTAGATACTAGGCAGACCTTTAAGGACATTTTCTGTAGAGCACAAAAGCTCTTGATCCCCAGGTATAGGAAATCAGTCCAACTAAAGGGCAAGAAGGAACTGCACAGGCAAGTGGAAGCAGGAACAGGTATTCTGAGAGGAATAAAGGGTCACTACCCACTTGTGTAGGGATTGGGTCAGGAAGGCCAAGGTGAGGCTGCAGCTGAACTTGTCAAGGGATGCAAGAAATAATAAGGGGTTCGACAGGTATGTCAACCTGAAATGGAAGGTACTTCCCATGATGAGAGACTGACAAGATGGTAACAATAGATGAAGAGAAGACAGAGGTACTCAACTTTTTTGCCTCAGTCTTCACTGGCAACCTCTCTTCTCACAACTCCTGAGCTGATGGACTGCAAAACCTAGGGAAGGGGAGAACAAAGACCCTCCCACTGTAAGGGATGAACAAGTTCATGACCACCCTAAGAAGCTGAACATACACAAGTCTATGGGACCTGATGAGATAGATCCCAGATTCCCAAGAGAATTGTCTGACATCGTTACCAGGTCACTGTCCATGACATTCAAAAAGCCCTGGCAGTCAGGTTAAGTCCCTGTGGACTGGAAAAAGGGAATCACTGCACACATTTTTAAGAAAAAAAAAAAGTAGAAGGACCCTGGGAAGGACCAACCTGTCATTTTTGCCTGGGAAGACCATGGAACAGATCCTCCTAGAAGCTATGCCAAGGCCCATGGAAGACAGTGAGATGATTTGAGACAGCCAACATGGCTTTACTGAGGGCAAGAGAGAAAGCTCCACAGAAAATGGTATGAATATGCTGTTTTTTGTTTTACTATGAATTTATTAAAAGCTGCAGATCATCTATGTCCAGAATTCTTACAAGGCTGTTGACATTCTTAAGCCATGTGTCCTGTTGTTGTAAGAGACCAAGGCTCCTGGTGCTTCTAATTGTAAGTCCCTAATGGATTTTTCTCTGCATAACTCTGGCTAGGGAGTTTGGAGGGCCAAGGTTCCTGCCTTAAGTCTTATGTAGTTGTGGGTAGGTTTTTGTGATACAGATCCATACTTCATCTTAACTATACTCAGAGTTGGACCAAAAACCTGAGATGAAGCCTATCTTAGTCCACCAAAATTTTAAAAGTGCAAATTTGTGTAATTATTGAGGATAAAACTTTCACAGTCCATCCATTTGCTGGATTTGAGTTTGGCAAACATAACTGAATTCAGAATCTCAAAACACAGTGAATGCTAGCTAAAAGAAGTATTTTTCATGCCAAACTCCAGTAAGTCTATTGTTACTAGTGGGGCACAAAGATTAAAGTGTCACGGCCAGCCTTATGTGAAAGGTCAGGGGAAGAAAATAATTTTCTTTGCTCTCAAATTCTCTATAGGCAGGTCACACCATAACCTTTATGCTGCTTTTATCTGTATGCCCAAGTGGGATTTGGATGGGATTTGGATGAGATTTGTGTTATCACTGCAAAGTGTTCCCTTGCTAGAAATTTCTACATATGGTCCTCTTTCCAGAATTGCTTTATTTATGAGTAACACTAGTTCTACAATGAGTAGAGGACCACCTTAAAGAAAGTGTGCCTGTTCTACTTGGAAGTGGGCATGTAACCTAGAGTTTTGAATGTAACTATTGACTTCTGATGAGTTAGATGGGATTTTTTTAAAAGCGCTGACTCCTTCAAAGATCTGTTTTTTTACCTACAAGATCACCCAGAAATCAATATTCATTGTTAAATCTTGGCCACTGTTACTCATCAATTATATTTCTCTCTGTCCACACAAAAACTTAAGGTACTTAATTATGGCAACTGTCGCAGCTTGTCAGTTAGAAGACCATTCACTCTGGTATTGCTTAAAATCAGTGACTGTTGGCCAGAGGATCAAGGATGGATGACCCCTCGCATGGGTATTAGTGGTAGATGATTAGGTACAACTCTTGTCTAACCTCTTTGGTGTTGGGCCCGGGGAGAGGAAATGGGAAAAGTTACCTTTTCTACTGTACATACAACAAACAACAATATTTAGGAGGGAAATGGTATGCATCTGTTTCAATAATCAAAACAAGACCATTAAAAAGGAAAAAAAAAAATGGCCCAAAGGAATTAGAAGTACCATTAGATGAGACAAGTCCAAGATGCTACGGGGATTCATGTGCATGCACACAGACCCTGACACTGAGTTCTGAGTGGTTACTAGAGATTAACTGTCATTTCTAAACCACTAAAGTTGTCCATGCAAATCCACATTTAATAGCCTACTGAGATGCATTTAAAACCCATTAGCAAGATAATATTCATATGCCTCATAGAAAGGACATGAAAAGAGTAGATTTTCAGAGATGAATCCTCACTGGTTTTGCTGGGAGCTTGCATAAGGAAGGACAGAGAAAACATTTCACCGTTTCTGTCAGTGCAGGTGAATGGGGCCAAAGGGCCAATCTTTTGGCAAGTAAGACTTGGCAAAGAAATAAACCCTTGAATTCCTTCCTCTTAGGGGGGCCTAGAGAGCTGCTGCCCCTACCCAATTAATCAACTTTCTCAGTGGAAACCCATTCACTTACTGTTCCAATCCTGCAACAGTCTATTCAAGGTGTCACAGGAAGAGGTGAGAAGATGGGGATCACATGAAGACACCTATCTGAGCCTGAATGCTTCCTAATAGGTTTTGCTGAAATGTCTAGAGCTTGATTACTTGCTGGTGATTGGAATCTTTTAATCAGTCTAAGCAAGGAAGTCTTGATTCTCTCTTACTGGTTTGGTTTTGATGCACCAACTCAACAGAGAAGGGAGGGTCTTTTATACTTTAGCCAATTATTTTGTCACTACAGTAAGGCTTACTCGTTTCCCTAAACCCAAAGACAACTTGCCCTCTGCTTTGTCTGTTTTTCTGAACATCACTTGTTAACCTCTTTGTAAGCAGTCAGTTTCTGTGGGAAACAAATTTTTGCAACTGAGTTCTTTATTTTCTTCTTAAGTTCCTTCAGTGCTCTTTCATATGATGTTATCTCAATGTTATGGTTTTCTTTATTTTATATAACTTTATATTAATGTATATATTAATTTAATATAACCAGCCTTTTAATTTCTGTCCTCCCCATGTGGTGCACAAGATCTAGCAATAGCCTTAGTCTGCACGCCAATCCTTGGTAATAACTCTAAACATCAAGTGGTTTTCTGGCTAGAAGCAGAAACTGTCTGCAAAAACATGCTCTTAACTTCAGAAAGTGCAGTTACTGAGAAGAGACTGAGATGAAAGACAAAAACACTGAGCAGAATTAATTCTAACTCAAATCAAGCCATTCCTGCAATGGGGTGTTTGATAATGAGGCTTTGGATATGGACACTGTTCACCCTACAGTAAACACTGGCATACTTATTGCTTGAGGGACAGTGAGCCAAACAGGGTGCCCTTAGTTGCTAGAGTCAGAGGAGTCTCTCCCTGCATGGTCCAGAAAGGAGAGAAACTGAGGGGATTGACAAGAGTAACCATGGGAGCCCATGGTCAGCAGTGGTGTAGAGTGAGGTACAGAGACCCTCCCAGCAAGAGAAAAGTAAAGCACAATATATAGAACTGTGCATGCAGTAATTTCATTTCAAAGGTCCAGCAGACTGAAAAAGGAACATTGAGCCAGCAGTAGAAGGAGTGGGGGGAAACACTGGAGTATTTATTGTTCTCAAAATAAAAATGAAAAAAAATCTTAAGGAACAACCTGTACTCGTGTTTCCATTCTGCAATATTGTAAAAGTATTTTTTGGTACAGGTTTTAGATGGCAAGATATTTTTTCTCACTAGATGTATATATTGTTGGCAGCTCCAAGTGATTCCTAAGCTGAGTGCTCCTTTCAGACTCCAACAGAGACTGCAGAGTAGCTCTGTGCAATTTTTTTCCCCCTGTCTTGACTCAGAAAAACAATGACAAACTGTTTTCTTGACTCGGCTGGCAACAGAATTGGATCCTTACTTACCCAGAGTGATGCAGTCTTTTAGGTTGCACTCCTATTGATCCTATTAACTTTTTTAGTAATTCATGAATATTTATGCCAGCATACAAGCTACACAGTTCACTTGGTTCCTTCAGAGAGTAAGTTGTATTAAATTGGACAGAGTTCAGTGATTTGCAGGCATTAAATATAGCATGTTTTTAAGCTCATGTGTTTGTGCTGAGTAAGTCTCCATGTAAATATACAAGTGGTATGCTTTACTTATCTCCCCCTTTCTGTTTTCAGTTGAGTGGGTTGCCTAAAAGTGGACTTGTTGTGATCTGAACCTTAGTCAAATTCTGATTTGCTTAATGAAAAGATCTATACTGTCCCATAGGGAGTCTCTGTGGATTGAAATGGAACAAATTTTAGGCCTGCAGCAGGTTTTTGCTACAGTTGGAATAGATTATTTCTTCAGTTTTTTTATAAGGATTTCAATTGTTTGATCTATCATGGCAATATCCAGACTGGGGGGCTTGGTCCTTAAATATGAGGAAATTCCACAAGTAGCTGACTGAGGGCGAGCATCATGAACGTGACTCGAAACCATTCCTGTGTACTCCTCATCCTTGTGCATTTTACAGTTTAAGCCATCATCATTAATCTGAAGGGTTCCCCCTATATGCAGCACTTTGATTAATATGCCCTTCTCATTATCCCTAGCCTACTTGATTTGCATGAAGCTTTAGAAAATAATGTAACTTTTTATGCATGTGAGCAGCAGACTGAGGCTTGTAAAGTGTGTCAAAGACACTTGGAGCTGTTACAGCTGTCATTTTCAGTGTCGAAGATACCACTCCACACACATGCTGCAAAAATAGCAAGAGTACTTCCTGGCATCTGCACTGCCGTGGCCTTTCTGCTGTTAGACGTGCCCTTGTGTCTACCTCAACACCTCTCCCATCAGTAATTTTTGCTTGGGTGTGCTCTCACGGACAGCTTTCTGCCTTAGGATGCCTACTTGGGGAGGTTTTCATTTGGTGTAGGAATCTTCTGCTTAACGACTGGGGCTGAGCTGAAGCGATTTAAAACTTCACAATTGGAAAGAAGGGCTGCCTGGGAATGCAACCCCCAGAAAGCAGCCTGCTACTGCAGTGGTTTCACAGCTGACTGCATAAGTGGATATCTGACACAACAAATGCTGCTTGGAGCTCTGCTCTCTGCTGAGCCATGGCAGTGATGCCATGGAGGCTTGCTTGTGGGTCGTTATTAGGAAAGACTTCTGATTAGAAAAATGAAACCAGCAGTTTTCTGACTGCTCGGAATCTGCCTTTGCAGAAATGAAGGAAATAAGGAGGTGTAAACTACTGGGGAGTAAGATACTTGGCATTGCTGTGGGGACTGTTTCTTAGCAAGCTCATGAACTCTGTCATTCTCCTGCTCCATAAGGGGGGTGAAATCCTAAAATGCAGGGAATTCTGAGTGTTTAAGTCTGTGTTTCACAGATTACAAATGATCTTCATGGGTGGAACTGTGAAATGGTTATTCAAAGAGGGGGGTGAAAAAATGAATAAAAAATGGACACTGGACATTTAGCTCTCTGCAGGAACCCAAACTTGCACACTCTGAGCTGGCTCGTGAATACACCAAAGTCTGGCCATTAAAATAAAATTTACCAAAATCTCTGTATAACCATACAGAAGGTTTAGGAGAATTTGGGTGGAGAAGTGAGTTCAGCACAAAGGAGGAAGCATTAGCCATGGAAGTTGAAGGAGCAAGAGGTGGTGTGTGTTGATGTTCTGGAAGAGCAAAGAAACAGGCACTGAAGATCAGTTAAAGGAATAGAAAAAAGTGAAAATTCAACTTATTTTACTTATTTTTTCCACTGTGTTATTTGAAATACATTTTTCTCACCCTTTCCAAGGTCACAGCATATCAATAGTCTTCACAAAACTCCAGGTCCAGGCATTGAAATGTTTTCTACTTGTCCTGTCACAGATGTTGTGGGATGACTTTCCTGTGGACCATTGCAGGGAGTGCAGTGGTCCCAGTTAAAATAATCTCCTACTGCATGACAACAGATGAAAAGCATGGAAGGCTTTCTTACTTGAATTACTTTATTTGTTTAATCTTACATGCTCTACGGTCTCAGATACTGCAGCACTGTTTTGATATCAAGATGAGAAATAATGGAACTAGCAACCTGAGAAAAGACTTCTTGTCAGCCTAGTGCAGAAAAGCACATTATAGACAGGACAACAAAAGCTGTCATTTCACAGGGGAAACAATCCAATGTTGTTCTTCTTTCTTTTGTAGTGAGGTGGATAATGATAATCAGTTTGCTCCTTTTTAAGGCATTATTGCCTTTTCCTCTATTCTTAATTATGTATTTGGAGCCTGTGAATCTATCTGATGAACACTGAAACTGTCATTTTCCTTCATTGCAGCTGAACTTATGCCACTTTCACGGTAAGCCTACTTCAATATTAATTCAAAAAGCATTTTGTGCTTTTAGGAGAAGAGATATGGAGAAATTCGTCTGAAAGCAGAAGTTTAGTAGCTTAGTGTATCTGGGCTGTCAGATGGTAGCTTGCTCTTAACCTGTCAGTACAGTGAGTACCTGGAAGTGTAATGTAGTAGTTTCTCTCGTCACACACACACATGTTCACAAAAGGACATAAGGGCAAAGTGGTGTGAGGAAAAGCAGGAGAAAGCTGTTTTGAAGTTGTACCGTAGACAGTCCATCAGTTGCTAGGGTTATTTAGGGAAGTGATGACATAAATGCTCCATTTGGCCTCTGATCTTTTAATGCAAGCTCCTTTAGACAGACTTACCTTCCTTTCCCTTTCAGTGTATGTATTTATGTGTGTTTTGCTCTTCTACAATAACTTGAGAGTTTTTTTCCTCTCAGGAATGGCAGTCACAACTTCATTCCAAAAATCCTAAAGGAATATCCATTGCCATGAGGTTTTAGACATAGATACATGATGAAAGAAAAATGAGATTGTAGGAGGGGAGAGAGGGCTCAGAATTAATTAGCTTTCTTGAAAAAGCATCTTCCAGGAATTTTTAAATTCGTGTACAAGATGATCCCTGTTATGAAAAATGAGGCTTCTTTGAATACTTAGGGCTGGCTGGGCTCTCTGACCAGTATTGCTCACACTTTTGGTCTTAGACCTGGAGCATCTGGGAAGCCTTGCCACGTGGAACACAGGGGAGGTGAAGTCCTCCTCTTCCCTGTACTGGGAAAGGGACTGAGACAGCAGAGAGGAGCACTGTGGTTAGATAGAGAGCTTGGCAATGCACTTAAGACAGCTTTTTTCTTTTAATTTTCCTTGCAAAGCTAAATACAACACAAAATAATTTTTTTCTGACAGTTTCTGAGCTAAGTTCACAACTATAGCTCCAAGCTCATGGCAGTGTAACTTAACTGATGATCTCCAGCAGTGTGAGAGTAGAAAAGTCAAAGCCGTTAAGTGATGTGCTGATAGCGTAAAATTATGCAACAAGTTTCCAAAAATGCTGTAACTCTTTCAGGTAGATGGAGATTCTGGAGTGAGTTGTCGGAAAGTCTTGTCCTTGTTGTAGACTGTACGATGAGCAATATAGTCCACCATATAATTATTACAGGTTTTTTCCCCAGACTTTGCTGGTTTTAATGCAGTCTCAAGAACCACTGTTTTTTCAAAGTGTTGGGCTCCTTAGTTTACCTACGTTGAATAAGCTGCTTATATCCCTGATTTTATCATCTAGATGTTCTTTGGCATAGATATTTGAATTTAAACTTCCTTAAAGGTAGAGGGTATGGATAGCAATGGGGAGGAGAGGCTGAGGAATTATGTCATAGAGAATGACAAAGACGGGCACAAGCTCAGGGTGCCTTGGTGAACTGCCTTGGCTGTGTGACCACGTGTAGAGCAGAAAGGATGTGATGTGTTTCTTGACAGTGTTTCAATTCTATGTGATTCTGGTTTTTTTGGCAGACACTAGAATGTCAGACAATATTCTCTTTTTTTGGAAGCAGGATTGTGAATATAGATGTCAGACATTGCTTCTTGCAGGTTTTCTATTCTCTCCAGTCTTCTACCATTTTCAGACTGTGTTGGTTATGCAGTCTGGATGGGATTTCTCTTGTTGACTGAAGCAATCCAGAGATTTCAGCCTGAGGAAAACACTTCAAAATGGCCAGCAATTCTGTGGGACTTTGAGTGGAAATGGATCCTTTTGCTTCTATTAGGATTTAGCATTTCCTGTCAGTTGGACTAGCAGCCCCATGATATCCTTGCAAGGGCTGACCTTGAGGATAGCAAGCTGGTTGAGGTCTTTGTTCCTTCAGGTCTTTATTAGAGCTCTGTCTTTATGAGAAAACAGGCTGTTGGAAAACAATTTGTTGAAGTAGCTCATCCTAATAATATGCTATGTGTGGACGGGACCATAATCTAGTGGAGAATTTAGTTTTCCTCTTGGAGAGCATCCTGGGGAGATGTAAACCATTCTTACTTGAGGAAGACTCTTTTCCCCTGGTTATTACCAGGGATAATTAAGCCAATGATGGATTGCAGCTTAATAGCAACCATATATCTGTCATGAAGTACTGTTCTCAGACACCTTAAGGTATCTGGTAGCTTTTGTAATCCATTCTTTTTTTGTCTCCTTTTGAAACCATTTATTACACCCTGCACAGCATGACTATCTCATTGGGAAGTCTAGTCATTATTGCATAATTCGAGCTATGAATACGGTAACACAATTAATGTGTAGTTTTTCACTCACTGCTTTGTTAATATAAACCCTGGAAAACATGGATTTTCTTTTAAGACCAACAGTTTATTAGTTCTCCCCACTCCCAGCCAAAGTTTTATAATGTTATAATGCTTTTACAGCTTCATACTTCACAGATGATGGTAGCAACCTTGGTAGGCAGCTGGTGAAAAAGCACCCCTCTCCTCATAACTCCCCTTTCCTCCCTTCCTTCACTACAGCCTTTACTATGAACAATTTGTGTAGATCTTTGTATCTCTCCTCTGTGTCTCCAGAAGCAGTTGAATAAATGCAAGCTGATGTAGCAATAGTTGTAGAAAACTATTATTAGCCAATGGATGGAGTACTAGACTCATATTCAGGAAATCTACACTGCCTTAGACCATGCAAGGTGGCTTACAGTGAAGTTTTACGAAGGAAGTGCTAAACCTGATTATGCATTCTTTATTTATTGTGTTTGACTTTAGACAAAGTGTGCTCCGTTTTTAAAGAGAAAGCAAATGTGTGAATCAGTCATCGTAAGAACTCACTTTTGGACTCGGAGGTCAAATCTGTTCATTAATTTACCTATCCTTGCCTACACCAGAAAATTCCACTGGCAACATTCTATAGTCATCCCATGTTTTCCACCTCTACATAAGTGATCATACAAATGAAAGCCTCATCTGTGTGGTATATGTGGCTTTGTCCATAATGTTTATTTATTCTGTGCACTGTGTTTTCATATTTCAAAGAATTAGCTGAGTATAGCCCTGGGTAAAAAAAGGCAGAGATCAAAGTGTCAGAGTCAGTTCCTGAATCAGGACTTCTGATGCCTCCAGTAGTTGCTATGGGTACTTATCAAGTTTAAATTACTGCTGAAAGGCTAATAAGAATGCAGTTGGGGTGTCATTAAAATGTACTAATGGAATATGGTTTTCATTGTGTGACATGGAGGTGGATAACTACAGCTAATATGATCTGTGTTAAGTTCTGTGCCAGTCCAGAGGAGACAGAAGAACTTTTTATTTTAGTGTAATTTATTGAGCTAGAGCTTAGAGTAAGGCCTGAAAACTACCTAAGTAGTCTCTACCTGTAAAAGATATCTCGTGAACAGCAGCTGTTGACTGTTTGCACATGGGAAAGCCTGGCAGGGTGGAATAAGCTGTTGTGGAATTTTGCCCTGTTACACCCCTGATTGACTGTGAATCTGCACTTAATTGTCTTGGATGGGATTGGGTCTTATGGAGAGCAATTTGGCTCAGTGGGTGAAACAGAGGCAATGAGGTGATGTGTCAGAATTTATTGATTCAAACAAACCCTACTTTCCTCACCTGTAGCTATGCTGGCTTTGCAGCACACACAGGAGTAGAAAGAACTTGAGTGAGCCAATTCAGCAAAGATGCTGCTGCTTTTGGAAAGCAGGTATGGACAGCAAGCAGATACCAGCTTTATGTAGCATAATTGTCTTGCATGGAGACCAATAGGTAGGTTTTCTTGAACGAGAAGATGCAGCTGAAAGTTCAGAGTGTGGCAGTGTTTCTACCTATATTGTGTTTGCAACTTCAGGCATGGGAATGTGCAGCCTCATTCAAGAGGCAGGTGGGTCCCATCCATTTAACACCAGGCACACGGAGTCTCAGTGCTTGCACATGTGGAGATGGATTAGTTAAGAGCAGAAGTGTATGTGTTACTGCAGAAAGACAGGTAATGTGCTTCTACTTATTATGGTAAAATGAAAGGTTCTTTTGGGTGGAGACCTAAGGTGAGTTTAGAATGAAGCCTGGCGAGGGCTGTCTTGGAGCTTACTTTAGAGAAGGCAGGAGGAGGCTGATGTTTTTAACCTATTTTCATGAGGCTTAATTAGTAAATGAAGGTTAAAATTATGGTTTGCAGTAGAAAGCAAATAATGTCTTGATGTTACAAAGTCTCCAAACTATTGCATCTGGAAATATAAGCATAATCGAGTACTTGATGGTTTTTGTGTTTGTTACTAAAGGAGTTTCACTCTAAAATGTCCTTTTTTTGACATCCCTTTTGAAAGTTCTATCAGCTGGCTTGAAGCACAATCCATTTTACTGTAGCTCTCTGTGTTGCTATTTCTTGAAAGCTGTCACGGTAGCAGGAGATACTGTTCTCTGCTAGAGATGGTAGAACAGGTGATGGCTGTGTATAAGAGAGGATGTGGTCTGCTAACAGTGATTTCTGTAGTGTAAGTAGAGTGGTATTTTGAAAGAAAAAAACCAGAAAAGGAACAGATAGCTCTTAGCTTGTCATTTTTATTTCACAAATACTTTATTCACTCAAAAACACTCGGAAAACATTTTAAGTGAAATAATGACTCCTTTTTTTCTTTCCTTAGTTAAGCAATAATCCTTAGACTGAGAAACTATGTAGGAGTGGAGTCATACAGCTTACCTGGTAGATCAGGCACCAGAAATATGGCCTGCTAGGTGGAAGAAGCACTGCTGGGAGAAGCCCTTCACTGTCGAAATCCTGGTATGTCTGGAGAGAGAGCTATTCCTCCTGCTCTGTAGGATGGGCTGGCTAGTTGGAAATGGAGAAGAAAGAACACACTGTTTTGGGATGTATAGGCCTTCAAGATACTGGTGAGACTGACTTGGTAGCCTAATAGTTGGGGTGTTCAC
This sequence comes from Todiramphus chloris collaris, assembly GCA_025345505.1. Taxonomy (NCBI): domain Eukaryota; kingdom Metazoa; phylum Chordata; class Aves; order Coraciiformes; family Alcedinidae; genus Todiramphus; species Todiramphus chloris. The sequence goes on from JANVCC010000319.1 coordinate 6,062,298, forward strand.
ATGGCAGAACAAGAAAAGAGTTCCTAATGTTTGAGAGCCTGAAAGATCCCCTTCTCTAAATGGTGTAGATCAGAGTCTGTAGAGCTGACTGACTCTTTCTGGTATGATAATGAATCATATGAATCAGAACTATTTCCTGTATTAAAGGATAATAGATGTTGCTTGCTAACTCTACAGTATGTGCAGAGGAAAACAGATACACTGTGGTTAAGCTTCAGACTTGCTTTTTTTGTGTCAGAGGTCTGTACACTAGTGTCACTTTATTTTAGACTATTGGGGATGGTTTCAGTGTATTTTCAATTAATTGGTAGGTCGTTATTTCCTCAGGCTATACTGAAGCCCACTAGGTTTCTTTTGCACTGAAATGGCAGAGGAGTGTTTGGGCAAGCACATAAAGCAATTCACTGAGTATGTTGCCAAAGTATCTGTACACTCGACAGTACCTGCTGCATGAAGGGGTCAGTCTTTCTTGGCAACCTGACACCATTGGTATTCTGTTTCAAGAAGATATCCAAATTTTGTAGGAAGATAAAACTTCTTGAAAGGCTGGAAGGAATGGTGTGAAAAGCAAAGGTCAGATTCTGACTTAAGTGGAAATTCATCTTTCAGAGAGACTATGCCTGATGTGAGAGCCCTACTGCATGTATATACTTCTGAACTGTTGAGTTCAGTGTAGATGGATGATAAATTAATGTAAGCATGTTGAATTTAGAGGTTAAACAGCGTTGCGTGCATTACTGAGCACAGACAAAATGCATCTAAGTTTATATTCTGCAAAGTAGAGTTATTTTATATGAACCCTCAGCGCTTGTCAATGTTTAATTCAGATCGTGCTCTTGCATACTATATTCCCTCTGGTTTTATTGTACTGGGCCTGAGTTGAAAGGAGTTCTAAGTGTGGTTTGGTTTTTTATCTCCAATACTGTACACATGTGTGATAGGTTTAAATTAACAAGGCTGTGTATGGCTAATAATTTAACTGTAGGATTGTAGATGTACTTTGTATGTCTGAACAAATGTATTGGCGGGTAGCTTTTGTGAAACTCAGTATGATTGTTTCTGTTCACTAAGCTACTCCATAACATTGCTCTTTCAAGAATATGGATGAATGACTGAGATGAAACTATAACAGCATCTAGCCCAAATGTTGTTAAAGAAGATCTCTTCGTGTCTATAGCTTTTTTTTTTCCTCTGAGATGTTGTTGCTGTTCCTAGAACTTGGGCTCATCGTTGCTTTTTAAAGCAAACGAGACTGAAGCACAAACCTTTGCTTCTGCAAGTGCATCCTTAAGTAGTTCATCCAGAAAGATTCATGGCCATCTGTTTAATGGACACTTTGTAAAAGTGACTATTTATTAGATAGACGTAAAAAAAATTACTCTGGAAAAACCTTATTGGAAATACACTTCTGTGGAAAGAGGTGTTATTGATGTCAGACTGTACAGCTCTTTGCCACCATAAAGGCAAAGTGGTTATAGCAGCTGATACTCAGAAAGTTGCTGAAGTGAGGGAGTGCTTTGTAATTAGTCCTGTGTCAGCCACAGATGAGAACTTCTCTGAAAGCACTGTTGGCCTGTGGGGAGTGATTGGTACAGTGGTTTTTCAAGGAATGTAGATGACAGAGGGATGTAAACATCAGGAAAGGGATTGTCTTCCAAGCTGGGAGCTACTTGTATCCTGCTCCTGTAACTATGCAAATGCTCCTACAGTCTTCTGTCTGCAGCAGTATTGTCACTATTCCCTCTATTCCAGACTCACTAAGTGGGTAAGACTTGCAGATTTATTGCTAGTTGTTTTTTCAAAAAGTTGCCTCTTTTTCTTAAGTTCTACCCCCTGCTTTTAGGACAAGTTGTGAAAATTGTGAGTTTTGATTTTTCTTCTATGCTGAATATATCTTTATTTATGCTAACTAGCTGAACCTGACACAATCAAATGCGTGTTATGACTAGCATTTTATATCAATTACTGTTGAAAGCATGATATACAAGTTGTGTAGGTGATACGGAACACATTAGGCTTTTTTTCTTGTTATGATATTCAAAAACTATGGAGTTCTATATAATTACTATGACTGGCAAGCATTTGTACTTGAAATACTCCTCTTGCAAAGGAGAAAGTTTGTGTCCAAGAGATACACAGGACTTCTCTAATTGACACATACTGTGTGTGTGTAAATAGGAAGGAAAGTTGTAAGTTACTAGTAATGGCAGATCTACTACCACCAGTTTTGTTCTACTGTTATGCACAGTTTAAATGTTTTAAGTTGTGTTCATTCCATCTTAAAACTGACCCACTGATTTGTATACTGAAGCAGTGTCATTTGCTTGGAGGCTGTCTATGCAGAAGAAAGTGTAAGTGTGCAGCAGTACAAGGGACAGGAAATCTATAATGTTGCTGGAAAAAAAACCTAAAAAGGCCTCAAGAGATACTAATGAATAAAAAAGTGAGTAACAGAGGCTATTAAAAAGTGATCTTGATGACACAGCCTCTGTGGAGCATGAATGCCACTATCAAAAGTCTCTGTCTAGGCTTTTTTTTCTGTTCATATGTTTCAAGGGCATGATTGTAAAATTTCTGAAGTCATTGCCTGTAATGAGAGGGCTTTGGAGCTCATCCAAATGCTATATTTTAGTTTGTAAGTGAGCAAGCAAGAGTTTTAATTCTTGGACTTGAGGGCTGTATGACTAACTGAAGAATGTGTCTGCTGTTAGTATGTATTTTGCCTGCTGATGTTCTGAAGATGGAGGCAATTGTTACTCTGAGCCCTTACTCTTATTGTGTTATGGAACAGATGACGTGAGTTGTGGTAGTTAAGGTACTGAAGGTAAACTTAATACTTTTGGATACTAAAAATATGTGAAATTTATCTGGGATTGCAGTCTTTCTGACTCAAATTAAACATGGATTTTCAGAGATGAGTTTGACAATCCTCCTTACTTAATAACTCAGACTTCCTACCTTCCTAAGTACTGAAGGTGGGGAATAAATGAAAAAATGGTTTGTTTTTTTAAGTTTTATTAGAGTGCACACTGTATGGAATATTTCCAGGCTTTTCATTGCTATTGGAAGCTTTGTGCTGAAAGAGGAGCTGCTTACTTAACAGCTAGGCTCCAAAATATGGATTTTTTATACCTGTACCACCTGATGTAGGAAGTGTCATGATAAAAGCAATGTAACATCCAACATGAAATAATCCCTTTCTCTGCAGCTGTTATGCACTCAAGTTCCTTTGAAGCTTATAGAGAAACTTTGAATGGTTTGGATGGGGGCATGAGAGGAATGTAACATCCTGAGCAGGACTGAGACTTATTCACAAAGCACCTAATCTTTGCCTTGCCAATTCTATGTTTTTGTTCTTTCAACTGAAATCAGAACAGTATTAATTTTCTTTAATCACTGCTTTTTAATGTATCTAGTAAGATTTTTTTGTACATTCACTTCTAAGTATGCAGAATTTTAGTATTATGTTAGATTAGGCCTCTAGTTACACTCTCCAGTTATTTCAGATGAGGTTGTCTTCTGGTCGTGTGTTTTTTTTGTGTTGTCTGTCTCCAGCTTACAAAGCTGTGGCCAAAATAATTGTGCATTCTTCCAAGGTGTTTCACAGTCGGGGTAGTCACACATATCAGAGATGAGGTACTAATTAATTTAGCAGGTGGTGTTATTTTGAGATGGCAGTGAAATCATGTTTCTCCTAGGAGTAAATCTAGGAAAAAACCTATTCTTCCTGTCTCCTTTAAGCTATCCGGCTCTCCCCTGGTTCCACTAAATATTTAGAGAGAGTATATACTATTAGAGACACATTGACAAACTTGTCAATTATAGAATGGAAGGAAATATATCCAATGTGGTGGACTTTACAAATTAGAAATGTGCAGGTTTCCCTTTGTTACCACTCAGTACGTGTAATTTAAAGAGTACAAGACATCGATACTTTCTAGAGTGTTTGTAGGAAGATCATAGTATGTATCCAGCAAAAAGGTCATGTTTGTTAAAAGCTTAGCTAAGAGCTTGAGACCTCAAAATCACAATATTGTAAACATCTTGTTATAAGTGAATGCTGAGTTCAGACAAAACTGTTCTGGCATCTACTACCGGCAATGCTCTGCATGGGCAGGGAGGTTTTACCATCTGTACATTACTCTAAGACTGGGAATCAAGAAGTGCATATTTCTGGTATAGAAGTTAGGTTTTAAGTTCAGTTTAAGGTAATGATAGCAGCTACAGTAAATCAGTCTGGGGAGCAGCTTTCTGTTGTACTTTGCCTTTCCCTTTCCCTTCTCTTTTTTTTTTCTTTCTTTCCCTTCTCTTTTTTCTTTTTTTTTTCTTTTATTAGCTTTTCCCATAAAAGCATTCAGATTGACATGACATTGCTTCTTCAGATGCTTCTTTCTTTAAAATGGCATTGGCTTAATTGTGACAGTCACTAGCAAGACAGTTGTTCCCTTTACCACTTAATGACTCAAGCTTGAGTCCCATTGCCTCTTGTCCTATCACAGGGCACAAATGAAAAGAGTTTGTCCCTGCCTTCTTGATGCCCAGCTCTCATGTATTTATAGACGTTAATTAGATGCCCTTTCAGTCTTCTCTCCAGACTAAAAAGCCCCAGGTCTCTCAGCTTTTCCTCATAAGGCAGGCGTTCCAGCCCCTTCATCAGCCTCATAGCCTCTGTTGGACTCTCTTCAGTAGATCTCTGTCGCTCTTGGACTGGGAAGCCCAGAACTGGACACAATACTCCAGGTGAGGTCTCACTAGGGCAGAGTAGAGGGGGAGGAGAACCTCTCTCAATCTGCTGGACACACTCTTCTTAATGCACCCAAGAATGCACTCAACAAATGAGCTTGAAAGCATACAGGCATATTTTGTGCTGCAGAAAGGTTTGATTTTTAGTGATATAGATACATTAAAGAACAAACAAAGAAATTAAGGAAGAATTCTGGGGAAGACTTGAGTAATTTCAATACCTGCTTTTAATGCAATACAGATTCCTTCAACACAGCTGTGGTTAGCCCTTGTTTTGTTTTCCCTTTTTTATGTTGTGAAGTGACGGTAAGGTACTGATGTATTTCTAAGGAGCTGCAAGCCTTTCAGTCCTCCTGAAATGGTTTCTGTAGTATTTCTGTATCTGTATGGATGAGGGTTGGAAGGAGATGGTGGATTATAAGGGTCTGTACTCTGAGCTGGAGATGTCCCTGTCCTGCACAACTTGGCTGTCTCCAGGGAGTCAGCCCATTTGATCTAGCAATAAATAGGCTGTACTGCAGTTAGATTTGGGGAAATGCTACAAGGGCCAGTCCTCCTAGCAGGAACAGGCTGGCTTGAGAAGTAACAGAGAAATCACTGAAGGAAAAAAGGACTCTTAAAGGAGCTTCAAACACTCCCTGTTCTTTTATCTGTCTGTCTTTACCAAGTATGTTTTACTCCGGAGTAATCACATGCAGTTTGCTTTAACAGAAACCAGACCCACCTCAAATGTTGGGTTTTTTGTTTGTTTTGGTTGGTTGTTTTTTGTCTTGGTTTGGTTTTTTACGTTATGGAAACTCTTGCCATGTTATATCTTAGTTCATAAAATGTTTTGCCAAAGGCATTTTTCACATTTGACTTATCACTTTGATGTATGGCTGGAGTATCAGTGTGTGGAGACTTTGACACCTTTTGATGTCCTTTTTGACTTTATTGAATCAAGTTTTTGTTAAGGTTCTAGCTTCAAAACTGTGGTGGCACAGCACGTTTTATTCCCTTTTACTTATTTCTATCTTGCAGATAAACCACAACTTTCTGTATTGAGCCAGTTCAGGGATTATGATGTAGTGATAATTACTGTCTGTTGGCTTCCTCACTCTGCAGCTTGTGTGTGATTTTTGTTTGTTTGTCTTGCTCTTCTATAAGAGGCTTCCACAGGTCTCATAGAGGTCAAATATATGACAGAGGTATGGTAGGCTGTTAATAGCCAGCCCTTGTTGCAATGTGGCAACTGCCTTTCACTGAACTCAGTGTTAATTGCTTCATAAGAGTCTGAGTATTGTGTGTATCATCTTTTTGTTGTCCTAGCCTGGCTAGAGGAGATCCTGGTATAATTGAGGTTGAGGTTCTTAAGACAACTTGTTTCTTTGGAACCACTGTGGGAAACAGCTATGTGGGACTGGACAGATATTTTTTTTCGGGTTGCAAAGTGCTGTTTTCCCCAGGTTTAACCCTACTGACCTTTGAGGTGAGCAAGTAGGCTGCTATGTGTCTGCAGCAGTGCACAGCATGGAAGCCTACATTGGTTGTTTATGGTCCTGTCAGCAGCATAAACAATAACCTAGTGTAATTAATTTCACCTCCTGGACCTTAATTCTCCATTTGTTAAATAGGAGTGAGTAATGGTGACTACTTTGTAAAGTGTTTCCAGGCCTGCTGGTGAGGGGTGTTGTGGAAGAGCTGTGTGCAGCTAATATCATGGAGTGTCAAGTAGGTATATTGGGTAATATGTTGTCATTCCTCTATTAAAAAGTACAGTATGGCATCTTGTTTGGAGAGAGATGGAGCAGTGGTCTCCAAAGTGTGGTGTGTGCGTGATGATCCATTGGGGTGTGGGAGAAAATATTGCAACTTCTACTTGCGTTTATTTTTTACATAAATACTAAGAACAAAATTAAACTTTACTAATATTTAATATATGGCTCGACACTGGTTCCCTTATTTGGTTCATATGTCAGGCAGCCATATGTAAGGTATGGTACCCAGAGTAACCTGAGAGAAGAGTGGATGTTTAAGAACACAGAGTTTGACAGTGGCACATTAATCTGTTTTAAGCATGTTGTGATGTATTACAGTTTGTGTCTCTGATTAATGATTTAAACATTATATTATCTAGTTGTTAACAAAAAAATAGACAAGTGTCTTATCCCTGCAATGAAACTGTGCAGAGAAACTGTGGATGGAATGCAATACTAATAATGTGAGCACAAGTGAATAACAACAAAACGTCAGAGTTGACACTTCTCTTAACACCTAGTAGAAGCTCTCTTTTAGCCACATGATGTGTGGTAAAAACAATGATGTCCTAATCAGATCTGACAAGATCCTGGCCAAAACCGTTTTGAAATTATTAGTATCAAAATAAATTGAACTTTGAACCAGACCTTTGAACTGCTGCATCACAAGTTGTTAAATGGACTGTCAAAAATAATGGAGCATATTTGATCACATAATGTTTCCTAAAATTTTAAACATTATAACATTTGGGGGTGAGAGAAAAAAGGGGGTTTTGCACAATTATTAAAAAAAGAAAAAAATTTTAAAACATTGTTTTTTTTCATCTTCATCCTCTTAAATTTTTGTGTGTTTTTAAAAGTACATAACGTATTAGTACAGTAGTATCTCTGTAATTTTTAAGGATATAAATATACCTATACTGGGGGTGCATAGGCATACGTGATCAAAAAATATGGAGATCACTGAGAGAGAATAGACACTTGAACAGTAAATAACAAGTAGATCACTGGCCTTCATTCATTTGTTACCCTACAACAATCTAGGCTGCTTTTGCTTTGGGTAAACTGAAATTTGCCTGTGATTGACCAGTTTGACTCACATCGACTGTTTGAGAGTCAAATGAGTCGTGTCAAGTACAGAAGTCAGTGTTCTGTGAGGCTGCCATTCCACTGAGGCACGTTTTGTGCAGTGCTTGAGTAATGAATTTGTCTGAAAAGCCTCTGTATTAACTTCTGGTATTTTGTTGAGTTCGTCAGCACCCTTTTTTAGGTTTTAGCTTTTTCAAGTTAATGGCTTTGTCTGGAGTGATTAACACTAACCTTGATGCCTGTGGCAAGGGTAAAATGACATAAAATATTTTGGAGCACAAACTTTGTCATGGTCCTCATTATGTGAAAAAACACTGTATAGGTTGGCCAAGGACACCTTGATATAGTCTGTAATGTCCTTCAATTAACAGTTTCTTTTTTCCCCCCCAATGATAGATATTTATTAGTGCAAGGCATCTAATGAAGATTTATTCCTTCTAGAGAGCTATATGCATGTTCATGTATTTCTGATTATATAGCAACTTTTGAACCATCGGTAAAAGACGAATGACCTGAGGAAAGATGTGGAAATTAAAAACTTTGCCAACTCAGAATGCATAACATGATGCTTTTCAGGTTGGTTTTACATGAATGAATGTACTGTCATGTATTTCAATGTGAATATCAAACATTACTCTGTGATAATGAGTTAGATGTTAGGTTTTGAAAGCATTGCATAGAGAAATGTAGTTTCATGTTCATTTCAGCTAACATCTCTTTTAATAGTTTTATTTCTGTCTTTTTTTTTTCCTGTATGAGTCTAATGCTAATTTTGCATGTGTGTGAAGTTCATGGAAAACTGCACTTATTAAGGCCATGATTTTGCGTGCTCCCAAACTAATTCTAAAATATGAACTATATGTGTGCAAGTTATGGCCTGAGACACTAGATTTCCTTGATACAGTTAGGGTTTCTGGGCAACAAAATGTCTGTACCATGAATAATAATGACAAGAGGAGGAAATACTGCATTAAGTGGCTTGGGTCTTTTCTTTTTTTTTTAAATGCTTTTTCTAAGTATTTCCATTATATTTGGTGTGCTCTATTCAGAGGAAGTGGGAATGAGGCCGTAAGTCATACTTATATCCACAGTTAACCAATACTTCAAAAGGAGCTTGCTCTAATTACCATGAGCTGAAATTGGTGTAATAGACTGAGACAGAATTATGCAAAAACTGTTCTATACATCAAGTTTCCATCTCTTTTTCATTATGGGTGAAAGACACTGTAACTTCTGAGTTAGATTTCTTTCCTCGTTTAGAGTTTCATCTTTGTGGTCTTCCTATGCAATTTTCCTCTGGTTGACTGTAAAGGCAGCCTCTTTGGACTTGGTTAGTTATAGACCTGGAATACCTTTCCCTATATCACCTTTATTTGTACCCGTACACCATTTTTTCTATACTTAGGCAATTACTTTGCCCTGAAAACAATTCCAAGGATCATCCAGACCAAGCTTCAACTCCTGTGGATCCACAGGGATCCCCTTCCTGATTACGAAGGTTGTGCTAGTGCTGAGTGCAAGTGAGAACTTGTAGGATGGGCTGTATCCACTTACTCCATGCTGGTGACCTGTCTCATGCTCATCTCTAATGATGGGAGTGTTGGGGGGTGTGTGTGTATGCATCTAGAAATTGCTGCAGGACTTGCTCAGCTTGTCCTAAAAAGATTACTAGGAAGGTCTTCTACCTTCTTCTTACAAAGCCCACTGTTTCCTGGTTTCTGAAAATAGTTGTGAGTTTTTCAAAGCTTTAGTGTAGTTTAATTTCTTTTTGTGTTGTTGTATGGTAGAAATTATATCCATTCTTTATTTCAAGACTCACTCTTACCTCGTAATGGCTTATTTTTATTTATGTTTGGTTATACTCTCTTGTGGGGTAAGTTTCCAACAACACTTTTACAGTTGCAAGTTTTCTTCTGTTTTGGTTCAGTTCCTGAAACCCCCATCTACTTCAAATTTAATGGCAGTTCTGAGAGGTGGGTATCCTAGCGTTGTTGTGTTAAATATTTATATCTAATAAACAGAAATAGTGTAAGAAACGGACAAAGCTGGGATCTGTTGTTCTTGCCGAATGGTACCCTAGAGATGCAATTAATAACACAGCTGTTTAATATGCAAGAGTGATCAATTTAATTTCTACGTTCTTAAAATCTGTGTGTAATAAGTAATTTGTCATTAGTTAGCATAAAATTACAATGGTGACAATGTATTTGTCATAAATAGGTTTAAATTTAAAGGTAAATCTTAAAAAATTGAATGTTAAGGAAGGAAATTAAACCCCTTTTTCCACTTGCTTCTGTGAATTCCCACAGCTATATTGGGAATGCAGAAGCATGAACATAAATTATGAGCAAAATGTGTTCATAATTTAAGTAACATGTAGTGCTCTGCTTCTAAGGGAGAGTATCCAGTGCTGCTTTTCAATTTAAAATTCAATTTTTAAAAGCATGGAGGTTTAACTTTGGTTTTAAAAGTGCGACAAATCTAGGGCCTGTCCTGTATTTCATATTAATCTCGTGAAATTCAATTTTTATTCAGCATAAAATGCCACTGAACTACAATATTGTATCCTTTGCGCTTACTGGTTCTCTCAGCCTTATTTTCTTCCATTCCTTCTCCTGTTCTATAGTGACTTCATGAGTCTAAGTTGTTTCAGCTGAAGCAGCAGAATAGTGCTGCTCCTTTCTATTATTTCAGAATAATGTTCCTTTCTTAGATGCTGGTCTGTTGGTGTGATTCTTCAACTTAAATCATGTGAAAATTAGAATGAGGGCAGACGTGGTACATTGTGAAGAAAAACAAGTCTGGTTTTCTGTAGCTTTTGGTTCAGTGAAAAAGAACTTCACCAGTAATGGCAAAACAACAAAAAGATTAGGCAGAAACCATCTTGCCACAGATTTTTGGGGATCTGGTTTTAGCTATTCCCACCTTCCGCTGTCTTTTGATCTTGTCCAGTCAAATAGGAGGATGTTCTGTCTCAAGAATCAATGTTCCAAATTTTGCATTAGTGTTCATTCCCTGACAATCTCTTCAGCAGTCATGACTCCAGGCTGTTTCTTGAAGGTTTTTGATTAGGCTGCTCTGAAAAGCTAGTTAAATATTAAATATAAATTTAAAAAAGTGAACTGAGCAAAAAAATCTGCTTTTGTGGGTAGTAGCGGTGCACAACTTCATGTATCAAGCTTTTTAATTGATCCTGATTAACTACAAAGGAGAAATTCTTCTCTATCTAGATGCCAAACTTCTGCCTGCAGTACCTTCCTCCTGCTCCAATGACATAGTTTGAGTGTTGTTTTAACTGAGTGGCTGCAAGCAGTAACTTTGACTTAGTTATTTACTTAATCCCTGATGCATGGGAAAGCACCATTTGAATGTACACCTACATGAGGAAAAAAAAGTAAACTAGTGTGTGTTTTCACATTTTTATGGTTTTAATGTTTTAAGATATGTAAGTGTAGAGCAGGAACAGTCTACACCAACTTCTATGGAAATGGTCTTGCAGCGTGTCTTGAGTGTCTTTCTGGACTGTCAAAATTGATAAATGTTTTCTGGCTGATGAATTCCATGACATGTAACCACCTCATGCCTTGTAGCTCTTGCTGTGCATGGAGAAATTTCCTGGGCCCTCTGAGGTACAGAGGGGTAAATAATTTATTGTCTCTTCTCACTTCTGAGTTTTGTAGGCAGGGGACAAAAGTACTTCTTGCCATATAAAAACAAACCCAGACTTTTTCCTATGTCTGTTTGCTCTATCACAGAGGGGAAAAAAAAAGAAATAGAACATTAGTTTCTATGTAGTTGAAGAAACTTGAAAGGTTTTCCTGTATAAATGTCATTATAAGAAGCATCTCTCCTGTAGCACAAATTAACTTTTAATAGCAAGTCAAACTGTGCACTGTGACTTGGAAGTATCCTTCCAGAGGATTTCCTCCTAAATTGAATCATGTGATAATGTAGCTTTACCAACAACAAAATTCTGACCGATATTGTTGTACGTGTTTCTTCTTGTCTACACCACAACAGATTCATTTGAAATCTCTACCTCTTTATGTTGAAGAACGATGCCAAAAAAAATGGAGTGCAAACAGCAACACTGATTACACTTAAAAGATGAATAATGGTTTGTTTACAGAGCTCTTGTTCTCAGTTTTACATCTTTTGAAAATCTTCTCCCTTAAACTTTGTTTCTACTCAACTTGGAAGACATTAAAAGTAGAACTGTACTAGAGAATATGGGTAAACAGGGAGGATTGAAAGTGTGGGACTGAGAGTTTAATCTGTTTAGAAAAACTCACAAAAGAAGCTTTTGTCATTAAAAGCAGATATTATCTGAAGTGCCTTAGTGAGTGAGTCCTAACCCTTTATCTTTTTTTTATATAATGAAAAATAAGCCTTCTAAGGGGTTTTGATGCTTTTGAAAATAGTAATGCTCATAAATTGCTTGACACTTGATGTAAATCAGTTTAATTGGACACATTATGCATAGTTCCAGATCTTCATGGTTAAAGTAGGAACATGGAGAGCAGCATCTTTGCTGCATAAAATCTTGTAGAAGAGATGCCAAAGCTAGGCCAGAAGAACTGTGTGTGTGCATAACATAACTTTTCTTAAGACATGCATTAAAGGCAGCACCTTCTATAGAGACATATTGTAAACTATGGACTTGGGCAATGAGAAGGGCTGTCTTCTTAAATATGCAGACTTGTAATATCTAATAACTGTCTTTTGAGGCTTTTTACTTTCCTTCCCCTTCTCTCTCTCTATCATTTAGCATGCATTTTGCAGTCAATGCTGTGGAAGTGTTTTTACTGCCTGTCACCAAACTTAAAAAAAAAAGCATTTTTTTTACGTATAATAGAAGAGGGTAATATTTCTTCTAGCCTAGCTAGCTTGTACAGGAAGCTTCTTTTTGTGTTTTGCATGTAAAAGATCCAAGGTTAATGTATTACAAAAAGGTATACAGCTCATACTCCATTAAATGGGATTTTTTAAAGACTAAAATGATAGTAATCATACCACTGTTTTGAGGGTTTGCTTGTTTGTGTTCTTTTTTTTGGTTTTGCTTTTTTGGGTTTTTTTTTTGTTTTTTTTTTTTTACTATGGAAAAATGTCTTCTCTTTATTCTCTGAATACTTTGTCTAGGTATTTCACAGTGGCTTCTGTGTGATTACATCTTGAAAGGTTACTCCAGAAGTAAAATTACTGTCTTCTTGCAGAAACCCTAGAGAAACCTATAGGCAAGAAAGAAAAGTTAAAGCACATACTGGTGCTCTGCCATTAAGCAGCAAAATTTAGAGTGCTACTGAAACCGTTAGGAAAATCGGAGGCTTTTCTGTTCCACCAACAGTGAAGCTGTCATGTCTGTGCATGGATTTAAAAAAAATAATTTTGAGAAAATAGCTTCAGTGAATGAAGTATATCAGTCTCTAGGTAGATGGTTGGAAAGACAGGAGACTCAAACCTTTGGAGGAACTTGGGAGGAAGAGGAAATACAAGTTGTATTTTGCTTGAGTTTTTTTGGGGGTTTTTTGTGATTTTTAATTTCTTCACAAGGATAATAGTGACTTAGACCTCTACAAGATTTCATCTTAAGTGCATCTCTGAAAGTACTTTTTCATTATGATTATCTGTCTCTTCATGTAAAATCTACTTCCTTTGCCTCCTTTTTTTTTCTGGTGTCTTGCTCTAGTTGCTGCATTGTTAGTGTGATGCCAGAAGGGAGGAAAACCTGGTCAAATGCCTTCTTACAGTTAGATGTCATGTTTCTGGAAGCAGAAGGAATAGTATATATGGAAACTTGCAAAGGAAAAGTTACAGCAGCATTGCTTACACATATGGAAGTCCTTACTCTTTTAAATGGTAGTTTGGGTATTTTACTAGCAAATCCACAAATACTTTCAAAAACATGCTTGTTGGTTGCTTTTGGGTTGATTCTTGTTTGTTTGCTTGTTTGTTACCCATTGAGATTCTGTGCATGTGACTAAGTAGCATGTTTCTTCCATAGCAATGAAACTTCTGGGCTGTTTATTTGGCAAATGAGGCCAAGCTCTTAAAACCTGCACACTTAAATAGATGTTGCTACTCTGATCCAGCTGGAATCTATTACAAAGGTCCTATACAGTCCAATAGGGCTGAGATTTTTGCTCATACTCCCAAAGTCCAGAAGGCACATAGAGCAAAATTTGCAAGACGTGGCCAATGAGAGGTCTGCAGTCTAAGACTGGGACTCAGTTGAAATAGTGTCACAGTAACAAGTCTTGGATGTGGCCATAACAGTTTCCCCAGTAGATGTTGAAGCAGCTGTCTCTGGTAGGGTAGAGACTAGTCTGTAGACTAGTGGAGAATCTTGTGCGAGCGTTTAACACCTCCTCCACCTCAACTCCCAGAGCCAAAATCCCAAACCCCACACCCTAGCAATTATCTCTGTTCTGTTCCATAAACTGTCTTGCATACATAAAAATTGGGCCGGAAGCCAATGGCAACATATCCTTTTCATTCAGTACTGTCATTCTCAACTGCAGGAAGAACACAGGCATTTTAAACTTGGAAATCCTATGTAATTTCCATGAACTTCTGCAATATTCTGAATTCCTTAAAAGTTGCATTACATGAAATAATTGCTGACACTTAGACACTTCAGGATTGCTATTACAAAAGGAGGAATGCTTTGGCTGTCCACAAATGGGTAAGTCTTCACTGTGCCCAGGAAAGCCATATAATCTGTAATTAAAAAGAGATTTTTTTGAAATAAAGACTTCCAATGTCAAACGCTCAATTTATCAGGCGTATTATATGTATCAGGAAGAAGTAATTATTTTATGTTTTTGCTGAAATTATTTACACGAGATGTTTTCAGATGGTATAGCCTCAGGTGTTCCAGTCTGTGGACGAGTGTTCTGTGTGTGGATCATTGACAACTGTTCTCCAGGGCTGCTTCTTTCTGTGAGTAAATCATCTATCACACTACAAAGGTGTCACTTCCTGCTACTAAAAGGTGTCTTTTGGACATGTATTTGTGTGCACTTGTCTGTCCCTAAGCCCCTTTTATGACCCCTTCCAAACTGAGAGAACCCAGGTTGAGAAACTTGGAGGTTATTGGAATTCTAAACATGAGTGTCAGGGTAGACTTGGTGGGAATAAGTTTTTAAGAATGTTTAGGCCATAAACTGAATGAGGATAAGGATGTCTTCCAAATAGTTAAATTCTCCTTGTGGTAAGCACTTGCATCTGGTTATAGAAGACATGCACAGAATATGCTTTGGACTGGAGTGACTGCCTTTGTCTCCTTTTTCTGAATGGATATGCAGACAAACCAGTGCTCTTACCCTGGTGTAAGATAACAGTAAGGTGAAGCCAGAATAGGTCAAATGTAGAATATAAGTCTAGCTGTCCTTGTAGGTTTTAATTCTTGATATACTTTGAAAACAGCTGCAATCAGAGGTAGATAGTGTAGGAAAGAAGTTTCTTCTGGTTTTATATGTTGTCTCAAGAGGATTGAAGCCAAGGACACTTTTGAACCTTATTGCAATAACTTGAATGATGAACTACGGGGCAGTGTTTTCAGGCTTAGCAGGAACATGAGAGAGCTGGAGATAGCAGGTATTGCCAGCAGCTGTGCCTGACTGTATGGCTAGGAATGATGGGCAAATTTATTACGGGTAAATTCATAAAGGTTTTCATGGTTCCAACAGCGAATATATTGGTTGCAAGTGCTGTATTTCAGAGTTATAAAGTTGAAGAGGAAAGGCTGTGCCTCCCAGAAGGGATTAGAGAACCAAAATGTCATATGCACAGTGAGCATGGTTTGCAAACAAGCTGGGGATGTGTTCCTAATGGCCTTACTGGGATAGGAGTGAAATGGTGCTGCAGATGTGAATGACAACTGAGTAGTTTATCAGTTCCGTTAGAGCTGAAGGATAAACTGACAGGTGTATGTCTGGAGAAGTGATATGCAAGCTGAATTTCCCGAATTTGGGATGAAATGGGCAGAAACTTTTGGGATTCTGTCTCGGGGGGGAAAAAACCTTTCGCAGGCATTTGTTTATTGGTTTGAGAAAGTAAATTGGACTCTTAAAGCAATAGAGAACGCTGATTTTTAAACTCTTCATAGACTGCAGTGCCACTTCCTTTTAAATCTTTTTTTTCTAAACATTTAATTTTACTGGTTAATATCTTTATTAATCAAGATCTGAAGCTGATGTCAAATTCTTAGCCATTACAAAGATACTAATTATTTGTATTGACCAATTGTAAAGAAATAAGATTTTTTTCATATCAAGAGCCCTGGAAAATCTCTACCATGGAACCATATGTACTATAGAATAGTAAAAATAATGCAGTACATGGGGTATATCATTTGATCCTGCTGAAATTTGGGGTATGTCAGCCTGTGCAAATCAACGTGATGGCTGTGATCACCATGAATCACTCTTTCTGATAGTTCAGGTATGGGTACTGCTCCCTGCTTTGTGGGAATACCCTACTTCATTCTTCTATTCTCTTAGTTAATGGAGATGATCCATGTAATCAGCTGAAGGCAGATCTATACTGATTACTGAGAATGAATGGCTGGTTTAAAGGGGTACTTTAAATACAAGAAGGTTATGTGAAATGCAGGTTATGTCAAGCCAGAAGTCCTTTTAGAGTTCAGCAGGCATGTGAACGACAAACAAGAATCCCTATTTTATATTTGTATAAATTCATGGAACTTTCTCTCAAGTTTTTGTCACCTTCACCCCTCATTTTTAGATGAGGAAAAATATGGCTGCTGTGGAGTAAACAATGATGAGGATCGCTCTACTTTGGATTTCTTTGCTTGCTGCAGAGATGGCAGCATATTGTACCACTGAAACCATAGCTGAGTCTATTCTTGGTTGTGGATAGTGCAGGCAGTAGTAACTCTTTGAGGGACAGAAATCAAATCTAAACTAATTAAGAATGCATGCTTTTTCTATTATCCTGTTACAGTGGGAGTGCTCACCTTGATTCTTTAGTAGTCTCTCTGGTTTGATGAAACAGATGGTATTTTATTGTGACTATAAAAGCAGGAATTTAAACATGAAGTATCCTGGGATGATTTTCAATTTTTTTTTTGCTTGCAAGTAAAGGATCATGAGTTTATTCAAATACACCCAAAAATATACATGTCAGAAGCTTTTCTTTGTGACAAAAGCAGGCTGTTGTATCAAATGAGGATGAACTGATTAAGTACTACATCTATAATTAAAAAAGCCTCTTCAAATAGTTCTATCATTCAAGAAGAGCACTTGCATGAGGGTGTTATTCTAGGAAAAATTACTTTGAAACATACTGAAATATGCGATGGAACCGTGTACTTGGGATTGCTGTAGGAATTGTAATGCAGCTCTGCAACTCATTTCTCTGTAGGCTGGAAGAAAATTGACGATGATCTCCCTTCCACTGAATCTGTTGTGAATGCGTGTGTGGTGTCTTTTTTTAATTCACCAGAAATGCTCATTTTTCATGAGGTTTTTTCATTTCCATGGAGGGTAGAGTCATGTTAATGTGAATGCCTGCAGTTGAGCAGTGTAATAATACAGGATGATGTAATGTGAACTCTCAGAAACCTCAAAGCTGGTGTTCTGCCCATATTAAAGTAACAAATAATAAAAAAAATCAATATAATCTGCACTGGTATGTCAGGGGTGCAGGTCCTGTGCATGGAGCCGGAGCGGGCACAGGGGCTGGTGGTTTGGGGATGAGGAGGAAGCCTGAGCACTGGGAGCTCCATCAGTGCCCGAGGTGAGTTGAGCTGGGGAGAACTGGCCTCTCTCCTGAGTGGAGAGGCGAACTCAACTAGCAGTTGTTCCCCTCCCAGGAGAGGACCTGGCCAGGCCTATTGGCAACAGATGGGGAATGCCTGTCTCAGAGGAGAAGAATCCTGGGGCAAGAGCTAGCAGGGATCATTGAAAGGTCTTTAAGCTGGACTCGAAGGGGGATGGATCTTTCAGACATGGGGCTGCTTTAAGGCAGAATAGCACAGTGCTTTAGCTGTATGAGTTTCTTGTGTGATTACCTGGTTGTTGGTGTGTTCTTGAAGCTTTCTTTTGGCGCTCTCCAAAATGATTTGTGGAAAGCTTTTTCTGACCCTGTTCTAGGACAAAGTTTTGTTTCCTCTGTGTCCATAGGTTATGATGCTTAGTGTGTTGGGTACAGTAATAACTCAAAAGAGGTGTCTTGAAATTGCTTATCCTTAGTTTGAGTTGGCTTCTATGAGGCTTTTACATTTCTTTACTTCCAGAGGTTTGGTTTCAGTGCTGTAAGGGATCATGAGGAACCAGGTGAGCATGGATTTGTGATCTGCAGTCATCTGAAAAGCTCCACTTCCTAGCACTGTGTTATGATTCTAGAGAGATGGATTCTTTTCTTTTTCTCTCTTCTTCCTTTTCCTTTTTCTCTCCGTGAGAGCACAGGTTTCTCTTAAAATACAAAGGAATAATAGAGCTGTGAGCTCACAGTGCTTATTCCAGAGCACGGGAAAATATTTGTCTGATTTTAACTTCGATCTTCATAGATGCTTAATTCAAATTTGTAAGCCAGAAAGCGCAGTCAATGTTAAGACACTGGGACCTCATACTACTCAGTGAACTGATTAGCTGGATTGCTTTGACTTAAAGTGAACAGCGTTGCTTCATGTCAGGATAATAAGTACAAATTGCTCCGTGGGCTTTGGAGTTCATTGTTGCAGACATACTGGACAGATGAAGCTGCTCATATGAGCACTCTTGTTTCTTCCATCCTAAACTGTGAGAAGCATTTACTGCATTGTGACAGTTGAACTAGAAAAATCAACGCTGTTTTCTGTCAAGTCTGTTGCTACTGTTTAGCTGATAGGAGAGCCTCTCTCTTTGTTTTCAAGATAGTTCCCAGGACTGCAGAAGCACAAGTCCCTAGAGCCAAGAGGCTCGGAAATCCTCAAGCAGGTATTCCTTGCTTTTCTGAGGCAGGAGGTGGTGAAATAAATGGCTGTTGTGCTTTCAGTTCCAGCCTGTCAAAATGCTGTGGCTGTGAATGATTAACATGCATGGTCAGTGGGAATGGAAATATTTCAGAAATCACCAGACCTGCAGAACCAGGGCTCTGAACAACATTAACTACTCTAGATGCTCAGTAGAGTTCCTCTGATGACAAAGAGCATGACTGACCTAATAAAGGGTGGTCCTGGAAGGGAGCTGGGTTTCAGAGAACTCTCTATTCCCATGGGTTTCTCTGGGTGGGAGGTTGCTCTGTTTCTTCAGGGGCTTTCTAGATCTTGGAGAAAACAGTCATATCAAGCTGTAATTTTACCAGAAAAAAGGCATACTGAAGTGAACAGTACCTGATGTTGAAGGAGTGAAGCTGTTGAGCTGTTTGGGTGTCATAGCCTAACAAGGATAAGGGCAAGATACTCACCAGCAATACATCTCTTTGCCAGAAGAACATCCCTAAACAAATTCTTTGCTACCTCAAGAACTTTTCTCAATTCCAAAGCACATGTAGAGGGCTTAGCTAGAACACTTAAACTTATTGTAGGTACCCTGAAGTAGTAGCATAGGTTTAAGGTGTGTAGTAAGCCTTTTTTCAATACTTGTTGAACTACAACTTGAGTAACACAGGGTGATTGTGAAGGACTATGGAGAAGCCATAGAGCTGGTAGTATGTCTGAGGAGGATGTGAGGGAGAACAAGATAAAGATGCTTGAGCTGGAGAAAACTCAAAATTCAAATAAGGTAGAAGACAATAAAATAAATTGCTTTAGCTTTATAGTTCTATAACACTGCATGTGAAATGCACTGAAGAAGATGATCCTGCTAATCTGGAGACAAATTTGTTTAGAACAGGTAAAAATCAAAATGTTCCAAGTGGTATCAGTAGCTGATGTGGAAACATGAGTATCTGAATGACATTCTACGTTCTTGAATGCTTGAGTGAATTAAATTCATACAGCAGAAATATGTTTAGAATCACGAGGATAGCATTTCAGAAGTTCTGTCAAACTCTATTTTCATCCTAATTCAAGATTGAAGTTAATAAATATTTCTTAACTTCAGGATTGTGACCTGCTTACACAGAAAATCATGTTCTGTGTTTGTACACCTGTGGTTATATTGCCTACAGCATTTATTGTAATAGGTTATTGCTGTAAAAAGGAGCAGGTTAAAATAACTCCAAAAGTATTTGCACAGGGGAAGAAGAAAGCTCAGTAACAGAAGAGTAATTTGGGTCAGCTCTTGGCAGTAGAACAAGAGCCAGAGTCTCAAAACTGAAATGGGAAAAAAGAGTCAAAAAAGCAAATAAACACCAAACCAGTGATTTTTTTGGAGAAAACAGGGAAAGTTACAGAAGTTTTGTGTTACTCTGATGTTACTATTTCCTAAACAAACAAAAACAGGGCACTGTTTAGAATAAAAAAAACAATTCAGAGGAATCTTCTCCCCTAGTCGTGTAGGATGTGTGTGTGTATCCTCCTATCTGGACAGGAGGAAATCTACCCCAGTGATATCTGAGATTGGGAAAACTGATCCTATTCTCCAGTCCTAACATGTGCAAAGCAGGGACAGGGTGAGGAGAAGGAAAATCAGAGAGGATCTTCATCGTGGCTGACAGAGTTACTGCTTTTTAACCTTGAGCTCCCTGATGATAAATGGTAACTCAGGGGAGGCAAAGCCACCCATTTGACTACTGTTTCATATTGCTGTATTTCTTCAGTGACTTGCTGGCATTGCTGGATTAGGAGTGATCACCTCTGCCCATAGGATGTTAGTAAATTGTGTGGCTGGAAAGAAGTCTTTGCTGTTTCCTCCTCCTTCTCCCCAGCCCCCCTTCCTGTGAGGAATGCTACAAACACTGTTCTTCCCTTCTGTTGAACTGTTCTCTGGAGAAATATGCAGATTCAAACAAAAAACGTTTGTTTCGTTTAGTTTTGGTTGGCTTGTTGTTTCTTTTTATGGTTGTGTGATCCATGTTTGATAAACGCTGGTTTGTTAAATTACTGCTTGGTAAAAACTGGTTGCCTGCAGCATGACTAAAACAACACAACGGTGTTGTTGTCATTGCAGTTGAATCAATGCAAATACAAATGCAATAGCTGTGTTTAGATTGCAGAAATGCTTTGTGCTTGAAATATTAATAACTTTAATAGGTCTTGGGGTGTCTTTTATTTCTTCCTTAACGTATTTATTTTTGTTTAATACATCACTTGGTAGGACTTGATAACCTCAAATCAAGTTCAAGCTTTAAACACAATAGCAGACTTATTTCTGTGGGAAATGAGTATTTGAGTCTACCATTAATATTTATCCAAGTATAAAGAAATATTTATGGGGAAAAATACCATCCTACTTGCACTGCTGACATTATAATAGTTCAAGACTGCAGTCTGAGATTGCCAGGTATTGAAGAAAATAATGGCTTTTTGATCTCTCAAGTTCTGCAACTGATGTATGGCCCTGTTACTTGGGAGTGAGGTGATCACAGATAGCATGGTTGGAGTTGAATTGTGTATTTTCTCCCTTCTTGCTATCTCCTCTCAGATCAAATTCTGCTGTGAATTTTGGATGATGGCATTGGCTCTGGCATTACTTCTCAACACTTTAATGAATGGTAAAGTTTGACTTAAGTTTGGAATATCCAAATGTAGTGATTTATCACATATATAATAAATAATGCTTACTGTTTGTCTTTAGAAACCTACTATTAATGTTTAATTTACAGGTTTCATTCTTTGACTTGTCTCCCATTTGGTTTTGACATAAGCTTTTGCATTTAAACATCAGCATGGAAGAATTTATGACAGACCTGCATTTGCCAGTCACTGCTTTTCATTCAGTCCCTGCACTGTCTTATATCTAGTAGATAAGAGTACTTACGTCCTGCACCATAATAGTTTTTCTTACTCCACTTCTCATCATCACATGCTGTTAGGATTTATTTGGTATGTTAATAATTACTTCCCACTTACTTGTGCTAACTCTTGTCCGAAATGTGAAGTGTGCAGTGACAGTTCTCCCAGGGTAGGTGGTCTCTAACAGGAAATATAGGTGGGCCACACATACTTGGGATAAAAAAAAGTATCATCAGCTTATTCTTACCAAAAGGCTCTTCCTTATTAAATCTTTTTCCCTCTAAATGCTCAGTTAACTAATTTGAGATGCCAGGATGCAGGGATTGTGAGTCTTTTTTTGTTGCATACCTACTTCTACTCAGGTATGTCCCAGTGCAGCAGCTTTGTAGCCCACTGTGGAACCCGCCCTGAACAGGAACAGCAATGCCCTTCTTTACAGGCAGACTATACTAAACTCAAACATGGAGTTGGGAAACTTTGTACGTCAATGATTTGCCATCTTAAGCTACCTTAACCTTAGAGCGTTTTTGGAATTGACATCTGCTTCTCTTACGTGATGTTGGATGGGACAAGATATCTTGAAATGTGGATAACATGTTTATCAGATTCTCAGAAAAAGATAAATTTTCTGACAATGCTGTGTCTTTTGAGAGCACTTTCCTTTTTGTTTTTAAGTTGTTAACAGTGGACATTGGGCTTTGGCACCTTTGACTTGCTGGTTGAAATGCATTTCTCATTTGGAGTACCTAGTGGCAAGAGTTACTGGTTTGGACACTGCTTTTAATGTGCTGTCTTGCTCTGCCCAGAGATGGTATTGACTAATTTCTATACTTTCCTGCATTATTCCATTTATATTAAAGTTGAAACTGAGCTTGAGGTTTTTAGTTGCTACTTCTGGCTTTAGGGAGTCTAGTGGTTACTAGTTTTTCATCTTCTTTAAGCAAGTTATCAGCAGCCCTCTACTTTGAATTTATTTTTCTTTAAGCATAGCTGAATTTATTGGACTCCTATCTTGGCAAGAATGTAAGTACGGCTAAAACTATTGGACTATTTTATGAGCTCTACTGTGAATATTGCCATGTGACCAAGTCCTACCTTGCATCATCCCTGTTGTGATCTTGTGAAGAGAATGGCGTGACAACACGAGCCTGTGGAGTGGAGGGACCAAGACCATAGCTGAAAATTCTTTGGAAAGGGCACTTCATTTACTACCTCTGTGCCAGGATCTGTCCTGCCCGTGCTATGCCAGTATCTCATAAATTGGCATAGTGTTTAGGATTTTATAGATGAAAAGTCAACACTGTGGAGTCAATCTGGAACCTAGCATGAAACAATTCTAGACTCTGACGTACTGGGGAGGTTCAGCACGAAGCCATTATATACCTTTGAAACACATGTAGATTTCCACTGCATCTTCTGAACTATGTTATAAGGTTCTCCTCATGTTGGTAGTGTCTCTGTAGGGACATGTAAATAGAATCACAGAATCACTCAGGTTGGAAAAGACCCTTGGGATCATTGTGTCCAACCAGTAGCCCTACTCTACAAGTTCACCCCTAGACCATCTCCCCCAACACCACATCCCAGCGATGTTTAAACACATCCAGGGATGGGGACTCAACCCCCTCCCTGGGCAGCCCATTCCAATCTTTCACTACTCTAAATAATGCCACAGAAGAATTTTTCTTTCAGTTAAACCTATAATGGAAGAGTGCAGTCTTAGTAACAGTGGTTTGCTGACTGAGACAGATGAGGACTGAAGCAGATCGTTCAGTTCAGTAGCCACAAATGGGACTGTCTCTCAGTGTTGTGGAAGTGATAAAACTTGTGGTTTCTAAGGAAACCGCTTCCTTTTTTTTTTTTTACCAAAATCTCTTCATCTTTGAAGGAAACTTGGGAATTCTCCTTCAGTTAACTGCACTTAGTTTGTGCAGTTTGTGTGTACTTAGATCTGTGCTCAAAGATGAATACATTGGGAGGAATATTTAGTGGGGTTGTGCCAGGTTAAAATTCAGACCAAGGCAAAATTAGTGACTAGTGAAATGTTTTCAGGAGCAGGTCTCTGTTTCAGACACGCTTTCCTCAAGAGAAGCAGGCTAAGTGTGTTGCCCTCACCTCTGAAATGAGTGAACTCTGCTGAACCAGGTGATATTTTTCCCACTGCTCCGAAGGTTTTGACAGAAAGATCTATGTTTTCACTAAGCTTGGCTGATCTTTCACTCCTCTGTAAAAAAATTGCTTTCCTTATCTTATGATAGTTGTCTTAAAGCATTTAAGCAATGTGGCTCTACTGGTTTTGACTGGGATAGAGGTAATTTTCTTTGTAGTAGCTTCTATGGTGCTAGGCTGTGGATGCTTGCACTGTTGCTGAGCTGTGTTGACATAGCATCAAGGTGGTTTTGGTGAGTGAGTAGGCTGGGGATGCACAAGGAGTTTTGGGGGGACAGGGACACACAGCTGGGACAGCTGACCCAAGGAATGTTCCCTACTGTATGACATCATGCTCAGCATATGAAGCTGGGGGAAGAAGGAAGGCTCTGCTCCCAGCAGTGAGAACACCCCATGGCAGAGTCACTGCCAACGGCTGGGGTGCAGACCAAGGCACTGCTGGGTCTGTGCACCACATTGGGGGGGAGAAAGGGAAAGGCTGCCCTTGTAGGCTGGGTTTGATACTGGGTTTGTATATATTTGTATGTATTTCATTGTTACTATTTTCATTAAAGCTGTTTTAGTTTCCTTCTGGATGTGGATTTAACTGTCTGTGCTAGAACACACATGCAGTGAAGTGCCTGCTTTTTACTGCCCTTCCTCTCAGTTCCATAGGCAGAACAGTTTGCTGTATATTGTCTGCTGACATTTTCATGGGGAAGTTATATTGGATGACTGTGGGAGGTATGTTATGACATTGTATTACCTTCTGAAAGTGGTACTATTACTTATGTCAGGGCAACTTACTTTGTAGTCTGGATACGTTCCTTAGTGGCTAGAGAGCTAATGATTTAAAGATCAATTTATGTTTTCAAAGGGACTTCTGTATATGCCATCAGGAAAGTAGTGGTGGTCTTTTTGACATTTGGTCTTGTCTCGGGCATTCATCTAAAGACTTGAGACAATAAATCATGTTTATGACCAAGGAACTGAGTACCTAACCTTACTTTCTTGAGGTCTTATGTGAAAATGACTCATTTTTTAATGATTTGGAAAAGGAGGCCTGTGAATCTGCAATGAAAGTACTGACCCAATCTACCTGGATGTTAGTTGGCTTTGTAACTAGCCAGCCATAAATACCAGGCTAAACATCAAGTGTTCCAGCTCCTGCTGTTGCTAGTTCTGGCAGATACTCTGGAATTTATTATTAAAAAATCACTTACTCTATGATTTGCTAATCTTTGTATGTTCAGAATAACTGCACTAAAAGCATAAAGTGGGTGTTGTGTTAAGGCCAGTTGATGAGTGTGTTTCTTGCGTCCATCCCCATCAGTTCTGACCCCTGCTTTCAGGCTTTAGGAGCCTTACAGTTTTTCAGCTGTGTGGAGAAAAATATGCCACAAACCGTCCCCCCCCCCCCCCCCCCCATGCTATAATCAGACTAAGTGTGCAAATACCTGCTGGTTGGGTTTGTTCCAGGGCACAGAAGTAGCTTTTGATGTGTTGGGTTGTACCTGGGGAGAGGAGGAAGGTGATGTATCTTGCCCACTGAGTGAACGAACAAGGTGTGTCAATGTGGCACATGCAAATGTGTGTGGTCTTCCAATTCTTTGCTGCCCCCTGAAAAATTGTACATTCAGTTGTGGCATTTGCTCGAGAGATGGACTTCAGGTCGGTAGGTGGTGATACTTCCTAAAAATCTTTTGGCACAGGAGTCAGAATGGTCTAATTGGGAACAACATAAGCACTGTGCTCCATCTCCCCACATGTCTACATATGTCTGAGAGAGATGGTGACACTGGGCACTACTCTTCTCCCTACCCTTCAAAGCCATTTAGTACCATCTTGGGAGTCCAGTTGGCTGTAGAGATGGGCAGAACCCAGGGACATGACTTGGCTACTAGTGTGCCTAAGCCTTACCTACTCTGTGGTCTTTTGTGTATGCAGTAAGCTTTCCTCTAAGCACTTTGAAGGTGGAAAACCTACTTTTGTAACTTTCTAACTTGTGCAATAAAACTTTTGAAGGCTTAGCCTGGAAATGTCACTTTTCTGCTTGAGAAACCTTGTTTTTTGGAATATCCAACTCTGGTGTGTAGTAGAAGGATTTATGCTTGGTGGCAGAAGTAATTACTGAGGCATGGCAAAGCACCTTTACTTAAAAATTCAGCAGTTTTTTCCAAGTAAAGAAAAGAAATAGTACAAGTAAATGAAGTGAGGAATGTTTGTGAATTAGATATGATATAAAGAAATGAATTTCTGAGTCAGCAGGCTGAAGTGCTTCAGATGTTTCTGTATTAGAGCTGAATGTCACGGATGCCCTTGTCACTATTAAATCCTAGCTTTAAACACTATTTCTTGTGTATAAGTTTGGAACATGGTGGATTCTTCAGAGGAATTGAACTCATCTGTAACCAAGCATGCTCCTCGAAAGTGCACGTGGTAGCATATGCTGTTCTTAAAGGGAAGAAGCAAAGAACAGGGGGCTTCTTGTAGAATTTGAGGATTGAACTAGTAACTTGTTGTTCATTTGCTTTTTGCTTCTTGAATACTTACGTTGTTTGCTACTTGCCTGTGGCATTAATCCCATTAGCCTTACTGGTTGGCTCTGAAGGCAAAAAGCACTTGTGTTCTTGGCCAACACTCATAGAGGGGAAAGACTCTCTTGTCCAGTTCTGTGTTCTTGGATAGACCATTATCACTTCTTTGCTGGTTATGTAAACTCTGGGTACAATGCCATTTTGACAGCAGTGTCAGGTAGTACTTTGCAGGAGTTCTTAATGCCCTAACTG
This sequence comes from Todiramphus chloris collaris, assembly GCA_025345505.1. NCBI lineage: Eukaryota > Metazoa > Chordata > Aves > Coraciiformes > Alcedinidae > Todiramphus > Todiramphus chloris. The sequence goes on from JANVCC010000319.1 coordinate 6,088,643, forward strand.
GAATCAGTAATAGCAGTTAGTCTTCCACTTTCTTGGAAGAGATTTTGACAAATTGGTTCACAATAAACGTAATAATAATGTAGTTTAGCTGGTCATCTAATCTATTTTGTACCTACAATTTTAAGTAAGGGAAGAAGTAAGTTTTCACTGGGAGACAAAATAAGCACAAGTTTTGTTATGTGAAGGAATAAAACTTTTGCCACTTAATTCTATTTTTTGTCTACATGGAAGAAAATGGGTTCTTCATCAGCTCTGCCTTTTTTTTTTTCTAAAAATATAGCAATAATAAAGTAATACACCTTAAATGGATGTTATTTTTTCTCCCAGCTTGTTTCAGTGCACTCACAATATTCCAAGGGGATTGAATGCCCCCTCGGTAAGGTTGCAGATGATACCAAGTTGGGAGGGAGTGTTGATCTGTGGGAGGGTAGGAAGGATCTCCAGAGGGACTTGGGCAGACTGGACCAATGGGCTGAGGTTGATTGTAAGAGTTTTGATAGGGCCAAAGCTCAGGTCCTGCATTTTGGTTACAACAACCCCAGGCAATACTACAGGCTTGGGGAAGAGTGGCTGGAAAGCTGCCTGTCAGGAAAGAACTTCGGTGTGATGATTGACAGTTGGTTGAAGATGAGCCAGCAGTATGCTCAGGTGGCCAAGAAGGCCAATGGCATCCTGGCGTGCATCAGCAATAGTGTGACCAGCAGGACTATGGGAGTAGTGCTGCCCCTGTACTTGGCACTGGTGAGGCCCCATCTTGAATGCTGTGTTCAGTTTTGGGCACCTCGATACACAAAAGGACATTTTGGTGCTGGAGCAGGCCCCAAGGTGGGCAATGAGGCTGGTGAAGGGTTTGGAAAACATTCCTTATGAGGAATGACTGAGGGAGCTGGGGCTGTTTAGTCTGGGGAAGAGGATCCTGAAGGGAGATGTTACTGCTCTCTGCAAATACCTGAAAGGAGGTTGTAGCCAGGGTGGGATTGTCCTCTTCTCACTGGTGGCAGGTGACAGAACAAGGGGAAATGGCCTGCAGTTGCTCCAGGGTAGGTCTAGGTTGGATAGCAGGAAAAACTTCTTTACAGAAAAGGTTGTTAAGCACTGGAAAAGGCTACCCACAGTAGTGGTTGAGTCACCATCCCTCCATGTGTTTAAAAAATGTTTGGATGTGGTGCTTGGGGACATGGTTTACTGGTGGGTTGTTAGGGTAGTAGGGTTAGGTTGAGGTTGGACTCGATGACCTTGAAGGTCTCTTCCAACCTGAGCAATTCTGTGAGTTCTTCTCACTCCCCACATTCAGTGTCACTACTCAAATCATTGGTGCTGCTGGACGGAATCAAGAATTCATTTTTCTGGTTTTGGTGCACCTGAGTCTTGCTGTGAGATGAATTTATCAGATATGAAATCCAAGTGTGATGATGATCAGTCTGTTAAATGTGTTAGGTTGGTGATTGGTGAAGAAGGCTTTGAAAAGAAAAAAAATCACTTCCAAATGTGAGGAGATGCTTGGGCATAGCTGTCCCTCAATGACCCAAGAATCTGTGTGCTATAATCTGTCATATGGTAAAGCACAAGAAATTCACTGATGGTCTATTGTTTTTCTTTGGAAGTGGATCATGTTACATGTTAATTGTTGGAGGAAAAAAAAGGGCAAGAAGCTCAACTTTCTCTTCAGGAGTGAAGAATACTGTCTCTTAGCTTCCTTTACTTACTGGTACAGTATGCAAGTGCTGTCTTCATTTATGCTAAATTGTTGGCAAGATGATATGTGAACACTTTGAAAAAATCAAAGAAATCTTTATTGGAAGGAGAGGTGGAATCCTAACCCATTCTAAGGTAATTTAACTGCCATCTCCGTAACTAAGGTTTTGTAGAACCTGGAGCTGTGGGGTTCAGCTTCTCTGAATTTGTGCATCCTTGTATGCTTTTTCTTTTTTTTTTCCATGAGGATAATCTGCTTCAAGTTGATGAGTCTGAAGGCAGTGTTTTGGGCTTAAATTCTCTGTGAACTCCTTAAATTCTCTCTGACTGAAAGCTGGGAGGTGTATAATCTGGAAGGAGTGTTGTAAAAGCTATCAACACAGAGCTGTTGGTTGTGATTTATAGTCCTCTGGAAGCACATGCACAGGGGTCTTAGGAAAATAAAAGAATTGTGTATGGCTGAGCAGTTTTTAAGATTAAAGCAAATGAACATGAATTGAGGCCTTGCAGAATTAAATCTAAATGTATTCCAAGGTTTAGGTAGAAAGAGGCAATCGTGATTTACATGTTATTCTATCTGGGATCCTACCACCCTTTTGGGAAGGAGGTTTGGTGGTAGACAGGGGAGAGAATGAAAATAACTTGTAGACAAAATGTGTGAATTTTACCTCTTTTCAGACTCGGTTGTTTGCCCAAGTATAAATGTTGGGAATATTTCAGTCAGTTGGCAAAATTATTTGAATGAAACTTCCTTATCTTTTCTGCCTCCCAGTTGGTTTTATATGCCATTATTTGACTTCTGTGGGAGGAAAATGCAGGATACAAGTAGGTGGTTTTATGAAGAGCTTGGACATGTTTCTTGCATTCTCAGTGTGGTGTGAAACAGCTGAATAGCACTTCAGTGTCTTAATACTGTTCTACCATCTCCAAAGAACAAATACTGTCTTGCTTTCTTGCTAAAAACAAGAGTTTGTGTCTTCAGACTTTAACCAGTACAAGGTTTACCTTAAGGTTGTATGAAACTCGAGGGTTAATTGGGATTAGTGACTTGAGTCACTGGCTACATTTAATTTAAAGTGTGTGTTTATTTTTTACTGCCTAGGTTGTACTGCCACTATGTACCTGTTTTTTGTGTGCTTTCAGGTGGTTGTTAGGGTGTGCTTTTTATCTTCTCTAGTTTAGCTGAGAAGGCTCTTAAAAGAATGAGCTTGTGTTATATTTTACAACTTATTAGAGTTTACCACTTGTTTTTTGTCTTGTAGAGGAAAGTTGGAATGATTTCATTCCACGTAGTGAATAATCCTATATCATGATTTATATAGTCTAACAACTCAGTCGTGATTTCAGTGTTTGCAGTTACTGGCAGATACCTCCAAGATAAGCTGTCCAACTCACAATCAGGCTCTGGTTTGCTTGGTGTTACTTTTTTGATTGTGTTGTTTCTGCTGTTATGTCGTCTCTTTGTCTCTTGTAGAAAAGAGGAATGCTGTACTATCCTAGTAATGAGAATGAATAAACATTCTAAAAGTTCACAAGACTTTTGGGATTTGCAGGTGTTGTTTACACACAACTGGCTACTACGGTGCTCCTGTATAATAACAAACAAACTGCTCTGTGAATCACACAATAAAAATGCCAGGTAATATTCTGTGGCTTGGAGCTCTGTTCCCAGGTCCATAGCTTTGTTGGACACCTCACTTTGACTCTTTTCATCAGTAGTAACTTAGCTGTCTTCTGCAAGGATGAGATATTGAAACACCTTCAGGGAAAGTGGCTGTTTACTTCCAAAATGTGTTTCTGGCAGTGCATCCAGGCAGTGTTTTTCCCGTTCAACAGTGCTTCTCTATTCTTTTGTATCCATGGTTTTTACTTTCTTTAATTTTTTTTTTAGAGCAGCAGCTGCTTGTATTATATCAGTGCTGCCAAAAGTCTGTTTAACACTCTTGTATAATACAGAATTTTCCAGAAAGCTTGTGCAGAAGTGCTGTAGCATTTTAACCAGCAACTTGAACACATTTCTATCTTCTTACTGGGCTATCACTGGATAACTGAAGTATGTAACCCTGTGAGTGTGTTGGACCTTACAGGCTTTCAGACATCTTCTTTCCCCCTTCCCAGTTCTCTTCGTTTTTCTTGCATTTTTCAACCCACGTACATGATTTTGAATCCTGTTTTAACATCATACAGTTGGCCATCTTAAGTGTTCTTCCCAAAACATCAAAAATCACTTGGACTGGTAGCTCTTTCTAGACGGGGAGAATATGGCAGTTCTGTTTGTTTGTCTTTCAGAGATGGGGGCATAGGCAGAAAGCGAGCTCATGATAGGGAGAGTAATACTTGCTTTGGACGTGCACTATGGTGGAGGCAAAGAAAGAATTTCTTACTTTCTTTGAGGAAAGCTTGTCCTGAGGTTGTCTGCAGGAAACACTGTTCTCCTTCACTCTGCAATACTGGTATCAGCATAGCTTTGGAAAAAAGCTCTTCTCAAAGTAATCATCATCAGCAAGTGTGGCACTGGTCTGACCACCTGTCCTGGTTTGAGAACAGAGCTAATTCTGTTTGGTGATTTTACTGTTGAGCTCAGCTCTTGTAGCTCCGTGCCCTGTGTGCAGGCAGCAGCCTGTTCTCACAGACAGGCTCTGCTCCCAGCAGGGAGAACACCCCATGGCAGAGTCACTGCCAAGGGCTGGGGTGCAGACCAAGGCACTGCTGGGTCTGTGCACCACATTGGGGGGGAGAAAGGGAAAGGGGCACCTGCAGGGAGGAGGGGACAGGACAGGGGACCCCAGACTGACCCACGAGGGATTCCAGCCCAGATAGAGTATATTCGGCTTAGAGTTGAGGGTCTCTGGGCTCTTCTCCCCTCTTGGACTGCCTGGCCAGTTTTGCTTGGCTTGGCTCGGTTCCTCCCTCGGAGCACCCAAGGAGGCCTCTGTCCCTTCTGCCTTCGATCCCGGGCTGTGTGTTCCTGACCCCGGTACCAGAATCCAGCTCCTGAACACAGCTCCCGGTTGCTGCGGGGCCCAGGCTGGGATTCCCCTGGTGCCTGCCCCACAGCATCAGTGGTGATGAAATTACTGTCAGGGGGTTGGGTTCCATACTGGGTTTGTATATGTTTGTAAATATTCCATTTCTATTATTATTAATTTCCTTTTCATTCAAGCTGTTCTAGTTTTGTTTTCTAATGGCTGAGTCTCCCTCCCTTATTCCCTTTCCCTTTCCCTTTGGGGAGGCAAGGGGTTAACAGTGTCTGTTAGAGGTCTAAGGGGCTGCCCTGACCTTAAACCATGACACCATCTCTGCCTCAGACACAGCACACACGATGTATCCCCTGTAGGTGACAGGAAATCAGTGATTGCCATCAGGAGAGAACATGGTAAAATAAGGATTTCTCCTTTTTGTCTACAGGAAATAATTTTCCCAATCATATGTAAGCATTACCCTCAGCCCCACAGCAGACCAGGACCCGCATTAGGGTGGAGTGTGGAACCAAGGAGACAATGTCAGAGCAATCAGAGAGGATTTGATTTGCTGAGGGCATGGGGCTGCCTCCCTGCTCTGCAGCAGCCCTGAGACAGGAGTGCAGCACAGCCAGCTTTGGGCAGCATTGTTGCTACCTTGACAAGCGTTGATAGTAAGCTCAGTCTAGAAAGGCATTTTCACGCTGAGATGATTCATGATTGCCTAGGAAAGGTGCAGCCCTTCTTGCAGGAAGCACTCTGTGAGAATTTTTCTTTCTACTCACTGAGAACAGGACTTGTCCTCTTTTGTGTGTCTCCTGCGTTGAGAGCATTTCAGTTAGCTCTTGAAGTAGAGTGCTTGTTAAGGGTGCATTGTAAATAACAGGCTTCAAAGTGCAGTGGGTGCCTAGCACACATGGGCACTACAGGCTTGTCTGAAGGTTTTCCTTCAAATTTTATGAACTCTGCAGTAATGTGTACTGGTTTCCTAAATATCACATGCAGTGCTGCATCCACTTTGCTTTTATTTGGACGTGGCAGTTGGGGTTTTTTGGGGTTTGTTTTTTTACTGCCCTTGTCAGCAACAACGAAAAAATTATGATGGTGGTAAATGATTCCAACTAGACTGGGCTGCTTCTTGGGTAATAGTAATTGATGTATTTTTGAACTTATTGGTCCTGTGATCACCAGACCAACAACAGCTAATTACTTGTATAAAATATACTGTTTAAAAAGTACTCTTACCATTGCCACAGGTGATTCTGCAACCCCTTTAGAGTATTTAAGGCAGCCTTTTAAATAGCTGTAACTGATTGTATTTGACCACCTTTTTTCCACCCAGAGATGTTATTCTGAAGAGTGTTGAAGTAGTTCTTCCTGGCAACTCTCACAAGAGCCACTTGTGCATCATAGAATTGTCAGGGTTGGAAGGGACCTTAAAGCTCATCCAGTTCCAGCCCCCCTGCCATGGGCAGGGACACCTCCCACTAGAGCAGGTTGCTCACAGCCCCAGCCAGCCTGGGCTGAAACACTTCCAAGGATGGGGCTTCCACCACCTCTCTGGGCAACCTGTGCCAGTGTCTCACCACCCTCAAGGGGAAGAAATTCTTCCTAATGTCCAACCTGAATCGACCCATCTCTAGTTTTAATCCATTCCCTCCAGTCCTGTCACTGCCCCACAGCCTAAAAAGCCCCTCCCCAGCTTTCTTGTAGCCCCCTTCAGATACTGGAAGGCCACAATAAGGTCTCCCTGGAGCTTTCTCCAGACTGTCTTTCTGGTTTAGACAGCTACTGTATATAGTTTTCTGTATTCCAGGTATTCTGTGTGTAGACTATCAGAAAATAGAGGCATTGGCATGGAGTGCATTTTGATAAAATTTACCTGTGAAATGTTTAAACAACTGTAATGGCACTTTTCCATCTCAAAAAGAATGGAGTAAGTTTTCTGCACTTAGCAATGGGACTACTTGACATTTAAAAGGAATTTTTTTTTTTAATTTTCCCTGTTCTGGTAGAACACAATTGCCTGTTCAAATGTGGTGTCTGTCTTAGTTGGTTTTGGGGGCTGTGCAGAGGCCCGGTGAGAGAAAAGCAGGGGACACAGGAGTAGATAATACACAAATCCACTGAAGCCTACTATTTCTAGGACTAGAACAACACTGAGGTTCATGTGAGCCACAGAGCAAAAGGTCTCTGGAAAAGATAACTGTAGTTCATCAGATCTTCCTGGACACTTCTACATGGTAGTTTACCAAAGACTTGAAAGCACAAGAACTCAGCTTACACTTTGTCGACTTCGGACATAGTGAAATTGCAACATGGGTTGACATTTCCCTTCCTCAAGGTTCTGTGCTAATTGTTGTAATCCTTCTGGAAGATTGACTGTCCAATTTAGGCTCCTTGAAATACTTTCAGGGGCAAGTATTTTAGTTTGCAAAAGACATGATTGCCCCAAATCTTAAGTATTGATGACAAAGATGATGAAGACCAACTGTGAATCACTGGGTGAATTGCTAAGCTGGGTGTAAGTACCTGTTTTATTGACATTGTGCTGGTGTTAATGCTTCTAACTCTTCCCATTTCCTACTCCCTGACTATAATAGCATAATGGAAACAAATTCTCTGACTTACATTTCTTAATCTATTGTCCAACACTGCTATTTTAGCTTTAGTTTATGGGATCTGCATTTCATTATGGAATATGTTGAGATACTCAGGTAACTTCTCAAGGCAGCCCTAAGCCTTAACCTGTTCATTTTCCTGTATAACTAAATTAGACGAGGCAGATCCCAATCTAAGAAAATTAATACCAGAGCAAATCATGGATTATTTTTTTATACTTTGATGTTTGTTTTGAAGGGAAGGCTTAGGAGAGAGGATGGAGAGAGAACAATTGAAGTAAATAGTCAGAAATCAGTATTTTGTTTAAAAATAGTACATAATTATGTATTTAGTCTAAAAATATGAAAAAATCTACATGATGTTTAGTAAGTAAGCAGATTTCTTTCAACAGATGTGAGGATGCTCTTCATCTCAATTGTGTAGCATTGTATCATATTGCTTGGCATTCTATATCTTCCTGTAATTATTATTGAAATTTGTACTTCCTTGCTTGTTTAGAGAAATTTTGTAGTTTATTTGTAAAACTTACCATATTCTCATGATCTTTTTAATAACCTTATTTATCTTGGTGTAAGCTTTATGTACCAGATGACAAACTGTTTCTGAACATCCAGTTTTGCTTTTTTTTTTTTTTTTTTTTTCCTCCCTTGACTCTTGACTGTAGAAAATTCCTGCTGTTGTATTTCTGGCTATATGCAGATTGCACAAAAAAAGCTTGATGCAGAAATGCAGAGCTTAATGGAGAATACCCTGGCTCCTCAGATCTTGGAAAGAGGATGAATTTTTTAGTATGGCTGTGCTTTTCCATATATATCTACTCGGGAGCAGGTGCTTTCTCTTTCTGTCTCACCCACTTTCTTAAATACAAGTTTTTGCAACTACTAGACAGACCAAAGAAGGCAATACTGTTTAGAAAGATCTCTGCAGGAACAAAATGGGATGAGGCAAAGTCTTCCCTGAGTTTGGTTTAATCTAGGGTTGCTTAACTGGATTTGGCTGAGGTTGGCAGGAGATGAAGTACACAGCTATTGCCTACAAGCTTAGGTTACGCTTGCCTCAGTTTCTAGCAGAAAGAGCTGCTTCAAATTATTAATTTACAGAAAATAAATATTTTTTTAATGGGTTAACAAAATTAAATGTGCACGCTTTTTCATTGACTAATATTATGGTTCTGGTATTTTGGTTTTCAACCCTTTAATTACTTCAGTTCAATTACGTCAATGCTCTTAAGGCTTTACTTCCACTTCGTGATCTTTTTGGAATATCGAGTGAGGAATGCTGGTAGATGATGTAATAATGATAAATCAATAATAATGATAATAATAATGATAAATCCATAATATGATCCAGAGACCCACAGGCCTGTCACCCTGATGTGTGCCTGCCAAGGTTATGGAACAGGTCATCCTGAATGCCACTGAGCACCACAGACAAGGCAACCCAGGGGCTCAGGCCCAGTCAGCATGGGTTTAGGAAGGGAAGGTCCTGCCTAACCAATCTGTTCTCATTCTATGACTGGGTGACTGGCTGGAGAGACAAGGGGAAGGCTGTGGATGTGGTCTGCCTAGACCTCACAAAACGTTTGGCACAGTCTCCCACAGCATCCTCTTGGAAAAGCTGATGGCATGTGGCCTGGCTGGGTGCATCCTTCTTTGCTGGGTTCGGAACTGGTTGGATGGTTGGGCCCAGAGAGTGCTGGTGAACGGTGCTGCATCCAGTTGGCTTCCAGTGACCAATGGTGGACCCCAGGGGTCAGTACTGGGCCCAGACTTATTGAACATCTTTATTGATGACCTGCCTGTGGGGATTGAGTCTACCCTCAATAAATTTGCAGATGACACTAAGGTGGGGGGACTGTTGATCTCCTGGAAGGCAGGGAGATGCTGCAGAAGGACCTGGACAGGCTGGGTGATGGGCCAAGGCCAACGGTGTGAAGTTCAACAGGACCAAGTGCAGGGTTCTACACTTTGGACACAACAACCCCAGGCAGCACTAGAGACTGGGAGAGGAGTGGCTGGAGCAGCCTGGTGGAGAGGGACTTGAGAGTGCTGGGTGACCACCGGCTGAACATGAGTGTGCCCAAGTGGCACGAAAGGCCAATGGGATCTTGGCTTGTATCAGGAATAGCGTGGCCAGCAGGAGTAGGGATGGGATTCTCTCCCTGTGTTCAGCACTGGTGAGGCTTCCCCTCCAGTACTGTGCACAGTTCTGGGCCCCTCACTTCCAGAAGGACATTGAGGTGCTGGAGCGGGTCCAGGAGAGCAACGAGGCTGGGGAAGGGACTGGAGGGAAAGGCTTATGAGGAGAGGCTGAGGGAGCTGGGGTTGTTTAGCTTGGAAAAGAGGACACTCAGGAGAGACCTCATCACTCTCCACACCTACCTGAAAGGTAGTTGTAGGCAGGTGGGGGCTGGACTCTTCTCCTAGGCAACCACTGACAGAATGAGGCCATGGCCTGAAGCTGTGCCAGGGGAGGTTTTGGTGGGATATCAGGAAGCCCTTCCTTACGAAAGGGGTCATTAGATACTGGAATGGGTTGCCCAGGGAGTTGGTGGAGTCACCATCCCTCGTGGTGTTGAAGGGAAGATTGGATGTGGCACTTGATGACATGGTCTAGCTAGGTGGCGTGGTGTCAGGTCTTAGGCTGGACTTGATGACCTTCAAGGTCTATTCCAGCCTCAATGATAATTCTGTGTAATTCTGTGTAAATCTTTAAATATTAAATAAACATAAATATTAAAACTTAGCACTCATTTCACTCAGCTTTGTGTACTTTTAAGGAGTGGAAGCACAGATGCAGATGCAAATAATAATGTACTTATTTTTTATAAGTACAGCTTATTTATTGTGTTGGTTAAGCAGATTACCTAGCAACTCTTAAGTGATTATTTATTTCTTTTTTAATAGACAACATATCTATTCACTAATGCTACATGAAGTTAGGGAAGATCCAGAAAAAAACAACATATGTTTTAGGGAAATATGTCACTTTTCATTACATGAAAAAGGCTTAATATTGATAGTCTTGAGAAAATTTCTGCTGTGAGAGAGATAAATAATTCATTTAAATAGTTCTAAGCATATTGAGCTGCCATGATCCAATATGCAATCTCCATTCTCCATCAAGTCAATGCAAACTGACCACTAAAAAGTGCTAGGTCCCTATGGGGCATGGATGAAACATTGCAATATGAACTTGGTACTTCATTTGGTGGAAACATCTCAATCTTTCTTATCCCAGAGGGAGCACTCTCTTTCTCAGTGGTCAGGAATGTATAATACATGGGAATATTCATTATTCAGGAGAAGAATGTTCATTGAATTGTGGGGAAGTCTGCGTTAGATGACTGTATGGTTCAACATAGACAAATTCTTGATGAGTTTTTTAAGGACATGGATTTTTTGAAGGAGCAACCCATTGCAAGCACTTCTGCAGTGAAGGTAGGTATCTGTGGAGGCACAGACATTAATAAATAAACTAAAGTTTCCATTTACACTTGTAAGTAGATGTGGTGGGGTGACCCTGGCTAGACACCAGGTGTCCACCAAAGCTGCTCTATCACTTTCCTCCTCAGCTGGACTGGAAAAAAAGACAATATAATGGAATCCTCCTGTGTCAAGATAAAGACAGGGAGAGATCACTCAGCAATTACTGTCCTGGGAAAACAGACTTGATTTGGGGAAATTAGTTTAATTTACACTCAATGAAATCAGGGTAGGGTAATGAGAAATAGAACCAAATATTAAAAATCCCTTCCCTCCATCTGTCCCTTCTTCCTTGCCTTAACCTTACTCCTGATTTTTCTACCTTTTCCCCCTGCAGCAGCAAACGAGGAAGGGGAATGGGAGTTGAGTTCATCACACTTGGTCTCTGACACTTCTCCTTCCTCGGGGGAAGACTACTTGCACTCTTTTGCTTCAGTGTGTGGTTCCTCCCACAGGAGACAGTCCTCCATGAACTTCTCCGATGTGGGTCCTTCCTACAAGCTGCAGTTCTTCATGAACTGCTCCAGCATGGGTCCACCATGGACTTCTCATGGGGTCACAGACTGTCAGGAAGAAGGCCAACAACATCCACGGCTGCATTAGAAAGAGCACTGACAGCAGGTCAAGGGAGATGATTCTTCCCTTCAGCCTGAGAAGGCTCAGGGGTATCTTAACCTGTATAAATACCCGAGGAGAGGGAATGAAGAAGACTGAGCCAGGCTCTTCTTTGTGGTGACAATGACAGAACAAGTGACAGGAATTCATACATGCAGATTTCCATCTGAACACAAGAAAACACTTTTCCTCTGCTAACCCCCCTCACTGTAACAGATTGTACAGAGTTGAAGTCTCCGTCTTGGGAGGCATTCAAAACTCAACTGGACATAGTCCTGGACAACCGAGCTGACTCTGCTTGAGCAGGGAGCTGAGACTATATTATCTTGAACGGCTGCTTTCTAAACTCAGTGCCTCTCTGATTCTGAGATCCCTGATCATAGGCATTATAGTTATTTTCGGTTATTTTACGTAGTCCAGCCTAAAGAGCAGTTCAATTAACACATGCTTTTGAAAGTATTTTTTTTTAACTTATTTTTTGTACTTGATGAGAGAGATTTTTATTATTAAGCAGCAGAAGTCATCTAGAACCTGCAGAACAGTTAGCAAGAGAAATGCTTTTTTTTTCTACACAAACATTTTATCCTACACAAACAGAATATGAGCGCGTTGAGCTCAAGGCATAGATTCGGTGAAGGAGAGAAGGGAACAGGACTGTTGGTAATGCATCTGCACAAAGAGTAATGGTGCATAGCAGGAGTGGCAGGGTGTAATGTCATCTACAGCCAGCAAAGACAGCTCTTGGCTGCAGAGTGTACTCAAACAGGTTTGCTGCCAACATATATAGCTACCTCTGAAGCAACGGGTGCATTTATGAGGTCCTAAATAATACATCTTTGTTGAAAGCTAAGATGACCACCAAAACAGAGTGAATTAATATCCCTGATTTAGGATGGAGTGATCATAGGTGTAAAAATGTTGAAAAAACTAATTGGGAACATAAACATTCCAGTTTCTGGACTTGTAGCATTCACAGCCATTTATTTCACATTGGCTTTAAGTAAGATTCAATGAGGGAAAAATCTGACATACTTCCAAACAGTGATCATTAATAATATTAATATGAAATACTTTAAAAGGAATATCTAGGAATGACTTAATTTTCCCAAGAATGGTAAGACAGTCTTAATAAAAGCTTTCTAATATTCATATAGAACTGTAATAAAGAACATGGGTTATGGGTGAAACTTGCTTCCCTTCAGTAGCTATTACAAAGTTTAGATAAATTACTAGAGGAGGTGATCATTTAGAGCTGTGTGCTCATTTTCTTTCCCTTTGTTCCCATGGTAGAGATGAAATAGTGAGAGATACCAGCACCATAGCCTTGAAGGCAAGATGTCATGTCACCAGTAACCAGTCTGGATCTTTAAGGTGTGTCTGCCTCCTGCTGTGTGTGGCATTGAGAATCATCTCTTGTTTGAACTATGCATGCCAGGAGCTGACAAAGTACTAAAACTAAAGATTAAGCTTTAACACAGCATTAATAACTCAAAGCCACTGGATCTGCCACTTGGGAAGAGATGGAAGTTTTCCTTTTGGAGTATGGAGTTTGTTATACTTTCATATCCTTACTACAAGCAATCCTTCTCAGCTCTGTGCAGTTGACTCTTCTGTGGGGAGCAAGAAAATACCTTTCACTGTAGGTTACTCAAAAAGCCAGGTGCTGGTTTGCAAGGTGGTAGAATTTTCAATGCTAAATTGAGAGCAGGTGTTTTGAGAGGAACATAAGTCACAGAAATATTGTCTTGTTTTAAAAGGTGAAGGAGAAACTGGAATATTTTTCTAAGGTATCTATTGGTCAAGAAGAGTCTATTGGTCAAGCATCCACCTTTTTCTAAGATTTAGCTTTAAATGCTTTTTCAGTTTTTAGTATTAGATTAGTATGTTCTGGGTATGCCAGCCATACACAGCATTATTTTGACCCAGTTACCAATTAAGAGGGTGATAAAAGTAGCTCAAGAGAGGAGAATGTCTGAGAGGACAGGAGTCTGTTGTCCAAAAACAAGTACACAAGGAGAAGCACATGAAGAATGTGATACCTCATTAGTGGTATTGCAGGTAATACTGATGCTTCAATTGATAATATTAATAGTTAAAATGTATGGCACTTACTTCAGGGTCTAATTCAACTTGCAGTTATGAGTAGGATAGTTCTTGAAAGTGATTCTTAGCTGAGGGCTTCAGTGTAGACACATTTATGTCATGTAAGTTGATCAACAGGATGATCATTGAGTCGAGTTTAGCATTAAGTTCCTTCTCTCCAGCTATGTGAAATGAATTATTATACTGTAGTGTGTGACTGTTCTCTCTAAATGGAAATAAGTTTCTTGGTATTTGCCCGGCTTAAGCAAAATGATGAAAATAAATTCTGCGTAGAGCTCATGCCTTTTCGGAGGTAAAATAAAAACCAACCAAACAAAAAAACCTAAGTGAAAAGAAAAGCAAAGCCTCAGGGAAATAATTCAGTAGCAGATCATCTGCCCAAAGTTTTAAGAAAAGTTTCCAAGGTAAAATGCATTTACCATCAGGTTATTAGCAGGGTAAGGTTTTTTCGCTTATTGTGCTGCAAATATACAATACTCTAAAATCCATTAGTGTTAGCAGTTGCACGTATTGTTTTTTGATTGAAGTATGTAATGGCTGCCTTACTCTTGATGGATGAATAATGAATCTAAAACTGTTTTGGCATGATTATTCTTTATATGTCTAGTCTTTCAGAATAGTCTTTGCGTAGTTAAAAGCTTTACTGATGTTTGCATTTTTGCTTTGTTTTGTTGGGTTTTTTCCCCCTTAGCAGACTGTCAAGGCCGTGCGGATGCCTGTGTTTGTGTGTATGCAGACCATAATAACTGTTCATGTACAGGATTTGGCTTTTAATTTTTTTAAACTTATCAAGAAGACATTTCTGCCATAACAGAAGTTTGAAGTCAGAGGGCCAGTAGGGTTTTAAATGAATGCAGTGTAAAACGTGCAAGGTGGAGCCTGAAATGCAGTAGTAGAGTTTGTCCTCTGTTTCTTCCCTAGCATTGGTATAGATTTAATTAATGTGGCTGCAGTTCTTACTCCTTGTAGTAGCGATAAGTGTTCTGTGCTATCTGGGCAGCACAGATAGTTTAGTCTCTTAGTTTAAGCCATAAGAGCAGCATCTCTTTAATCCCTACCAAGAGGGCCAGCAATATGCAAATGGACCCAAGGAGATTATATTCATTTATTAAACTAGCTTTTATGAATTTTGAGACAGTAGCTTCAGCAACTTGCCAGCCATTATAAATTAGTGTCAGTTGTTTAGATGATTTATTGATTGTGAGAATATAGTGAAGTGATAAGTTGATTGAATTCAACACCTTTTGTCTTAGTCCTGTAGCCTTCAAGGGCAGCAGTATGAATCTGGGTAAAATGAGACACCAGTGGTATTACAGAGCAGTTCAACAGGCATGGAGAATGCTGCTTGTGCGATGTAACGTAAGTTATATTTTTTGGTCCCTGGGAGATGACAACGGAATCAGGACTATCAGTCTCTCCTGTGTAACAACTGTATTTGCAGCCTCAGTCTCTGAATTGGCAAAATCTGTTATTGCCAAAGCATTTTGTTTGCCTCGTTGGAATGCTCAATATTAATTTCCTTGTCCCGTTTAAGTGTCTGAAAAGCATTTCAGCCAGCAGTACTTCCCCAAAACAGCCAAGAGACTATTTTATTGAGGATCTTGGATTTGCACAACACTTAATTTGTGAGCTGGTACAGGGGTAGAAAATCTGCTGGTTTATTCTGTTTCGGGCAGAGGGAGTTTATCTAGACATTCATAATTGTGATAACCTCTTCCCATTACCACATTTCAGTAGTACAGAATTTATTGTAATAATTAAGACAAGTCTGATTGGACATGACAGTTTTCCATGGAAGGTTTTTCTCCTTGTTTGGAAAAGGGATAGGCTGTACATTAGAAGGGCAGATGAGAAGGTGTGTAGCGGGGGGAAAGGGAACCTCATGACTGGATCTGCATGTAGGAAGAGTGCTAGGCTGAGGATAAACAGCTGTACCTGCAGAAAGATGTCTCAACATCAGCTTTTCTGTAAGGGGTTCAGGTGGGCACTGAAGTTGTCTTGATGAAGGTATTTGCAGCCCCAAATTCATTTTGGTGAGCCCTGCCTTTGGGGATAGGTGGATAATTTATTCCTACCTTGTGAAGCCTATTTGAAGGATGCAGAGGTGTGATGGTCCTGGCTCTTTTCTTGTCTGCAGTGCATGAAGTAATAGCTCAAGATGCAGGAGTCTGAGCTTTGCTTGTTTGTTCCCTGCACCCACATACAAAACGAATTGGCAGCCTGTCCTCTATAGCCCTTTGACTTCAGTCTGAAGAAAATGCTTGAAAACATACCTATAAACTAGTTTGGGGAGGTATCTGTCTCTCCTGTTCAAGCTGTGCTGTTTTTCAGCCATCAAATCAAGATTTACAGACCGGAACTAACAGGAGAGACAGAACCTTACTTGCAGCCTGCTCATGAAGTCATCCAAGGTCTGTAACAAACCTGTGGGTACCTGCATGGATTCTGGGTTGGGTTTTTTTCGTGGTGGATGTATGGAGTTCCAGAAACAGAGCATCCCTTCCTTTTTCTCCCTCTGTCACTCTCTTGCCATAGGCCTCAACATCATAAAATGCCTCACATTTTGCCAGTCCTGGGAAGGAGAAAGAAAACAGAATAATTTTGTGAGGTTGCTGATAAAAACAGGTCCTTTTTTTGATGCATTGCACCAGTTTGCATGGTATCACTTTGTCCTGGTTTGAGTGAGAGCAGAGCTAATTCTGGTCAGTGATTTTACTGTTCATCTCAGCTCTTGTAGCTCCGTGCCCTGTGTGCAGGCAGCAGCCTGTTCTCACAGACAGGCTCTGCTCCCAGCAGGGAGAACACCCCATGGCAGAGTCACTGCCAAGGGCTGGGGTGCAGACCAAGGCACTGCTGGGTCTATGCACCACATTGGGGGAGAGAAAGGGAAAGGGGCACCTGCAGGGAGGAGGGGACATGACAGGGGACCCCAAACTGACCCACGGGGGATCCCAGCCCAGATAGGGCACGTTCTGCTTAGAGCTGAGGGATCCCAGGGGTCTCTGGGCTCTTGTTCCCTCTTGGACTGCTTTGCTTGGCTTGGCTTGGGTCCTCTTTTGGTTCCTTCCTCAGAGGTCCCAAGGAGGCCTCTGTCCCTTCTGCCTTCGATCCCAGGCTGTGTGTTCCTGACCCCGGTACCAGAATCCAGCTCCTGAACACAGCTCCCGGCTGCTGCGGGGCCCAGGCTGGGACTGCCCCGGTGCCTCCACAGCATCAGTGGGGATGGTGATGGAATTGCCATCAGGGGGTGGGTTCCGTACTGGGTTTGTATAGATTTGTAAATATTCTATTTTTATAACTGTTCATTTCCTTTTCATTGAAGCTGTTCTAGTTTCCTTTTCTAATGGCTGAGTCTCTCTCCCTCATTCCCTTTCTCTTCCCCTCTGGGGAGGGAGGGGGGTTAACAGAGAGCATCTGTTATAGGTCTAAGAGGCTGCCCTGACCCTAAACCGTGACACAGTTACTCAGGATTTTCATTTTCCTCTTCTCTGTGTGAGAATGAAGGTATAATGCAGCCTTAGACACTGCTGTGGGAAACTGCTGCAGCAGGGGATGTTATCTCCCTTTTGCTGAGCCAGTACCAGGCCCATGCCTAACTGAGCTGAAATGCAAAATCAAGAAAGTTCTTGTTTGCCATCCTCACCAAGGGGATGCTTTCCTCAACAGATGTTTCTACTGATGACAAGTCGAGCTGTTCTCAAGTAGGAATCTTCTTACTAATTGCAAATGAAAATGGCTTTTGATTTTTAACTTAGTTGCCTCCTTGTTTACTGTGATTCTAAATAACAATTCAAAAATACTGAAGCTACAGCTATTCAGAGAAGTGTGCAAGGCTGAAGCCTGTGAGGTGCTGTACTGCCTAGTTCGGGCTTAGAGCAAATTTCCAGGTTAAACTTCCAGTTTGAAAACAGTTCTGTTGATGAATAACACTGTCAAACATCACTTCACTCCTGTGTGTGGGAATGGCTCTTCTGCTAAATTCAAAGCTTTTTCTCTATTTTTTAGTTTTATTGGTATTTTCTAAATGCATCCGTGACTATTCTAACAATGTTTGAACTGAAACAACTCTGTATACTGCTGGTTCATTCACTTGCTCTTCTCTCATCTCTTCTGTGCTTCTTTTCCTTCCTCCTTCTCTTTCTCCTTTCACACTCCCTGAGAGCCTTTAAGTTGCAGGTTGTTCACAAAGTTAAATTTTAATGTTGTTGTTTGGACTTCTAATTAGCACAGCAGAGATGAATACCTGCCTGTTTCTTCAGGGGTTCACATCTTGAACACTTGGTAGTTTGGAGGCATAGGAGACATAGGACTTCATCCAGCTGTTGAGGGTAAAGGTAACATCCTGCTCGTGTTCTCCTGTGACTGCTCCAGGAGACTATATTGAGCATTTCTCATTGCAGTATCATTTGATGCTCACCCGTTAGGTCTTTCAGAGCCTAGGATATGTGCGCTCATTACCAAGTAAAACAGATTTTTTTGGTGGTTGATTGCAAGTATTTCTAACGGGGACATTGGGCACCATCTATCTCTGTCCTTGTCATTTTTTTTCCTGGACATATGTTGCATGCTTCCTCTGTGCATTGCCCATATCTAACAGTATACACCTGATTTGGGGAGGGATGTAAGAGTGAAACAGAAAAGGACGTGCAATAAATGTTTAAAGGATAAGATTGATTGGAGCAAAAAAATAAATCAAAAAATTCAATTCCTTTAGAACAATGAGCTTTCCTGAATATGTGATTCTAAAAACAAAGCAGTAGGCTAACAGGGATCCTAAAAATCAGGTAGCACACTGGAGCATCTAAATCATGATTATTTCTACTGTGTGTGCTGAACAGATTGGTGGTGATGGGTAAATGCCTGCCTCGAAGTTGATGAGCATTTTGCCTCTGACACCAGAAGGAGTTAGGGTTTTACTGGTTTGTGTGTGTATAGGCAGTAAACAGAAAGAAGTTTGATTTGTCTGTTCAGGGAATAGGAGATAAGACTCAGGACTATTCTGTATAGTGTCTGTCATAACAATATCCTTCATTAATGTTTGCAAACAGCTTTCCTCCCCCTGCTGCATCTTATCAAAAGGGAGGTAGTGCTCAGAGATCACTGCACAAAGGACTGTTCTGTAGGTTCCTGCTGTTAAGGCCACTGTGAAGACACACGTGTTACATGAAGAGGAAAGGAGGGCTATTAGTGGGCAGACTTCCTTGGTTCTTGCAAAAGCAAGGGAGCTTAGAAAAATTCAGAAATAATCATTAAAGCAGCTTCCTTTGGCTGTTTTGCTGCTGTCTGCTCAGGCAGTGCAGCAGCAGTGTCCCAGAAACCTCTCTGGACAATTATTTCCAGAGGCATGAAACAGCTGTAGGTAGCCTGATTCACTGACACCAAAGTCTGCAAATGGAAACAAGTTACTAATGCTTTTTGTTTCTTAAAAAAAAAAAAAGGGTGGAGGAAAAAAAAGTAAAAAGTGAGGTGAGAATAAAATGGAGAAAAAATTATGCTAAGCAATGTCCCCTACTAGAATCTGAACAGTGTCTGGCAGTGGTATTAATGATCCATACCGGGTATTTGAAGGTTTAGCAATTGATGCTGAATATCAGTTTTGTTTGAATTATACCAAAGAATGTTTTCCAGTTTTTTCCTTCATGAGTCATACATCTTCCATTATCGTGGCACTAAATAATTTTGCTACACGTTGGGCTGTCATTTTACAGTTGCTTCAATGGAATCTATTTACTTTTTAAGATGGCACCTTGCCTGTGAATGTAATTCAGTCAAATTTAGTTTCAACCCTGTCTCATAAGTGAAATATATGTATTCAGGGAGATAAAGACCTCTAATTTAAAGCTCGACACATAGTCATATTCATTCTCTATGTTCCCATTGAATTCTACTAGCATACTACAGCAGTATAGTGTAAGCTGTAAGACCTTATCTAGTGCTCTATACATATCTGTATAGGTAAATGGCATTAAATGAGCTCCATTTACCAAAAGGAAGAAGTAACAGAATAATTTTTCTTAATATGTAGGAACTCAGACTTAACTCCCAGTTGAATAAATTCACAGCAATAGAGTACTAAGGAGAATGATATTTTAGAATTAGTTGGCAGACTGGTCTGTTAAAATAATGTATTGTACTAAAACCAGTAAATTAAAAATGCCCATTAAGGTAATTGAATGTTTATGTGTCTCAACGTTGCTGAAGGTTAAGGACAAAAATGGATATAGAAGCATATCAAGAATGACATAAAGACAAGATGGGAATGCCACAGCATGTGTTGCTTTATGTATTGCAAATACTGGCCAACAAGGAGATACAGGAAACCACATGCAGACAGTTTTCTGTGAGATCTTTTAAACTACCTATGGAACCATCTCAACGAATGTCTGTTCAACAGTTGGCAAATGAAGCTTCTTTGGCAGGTATGAGCATAGGTGATTCTGCTAAGACTAGCACTGGAAAATAAATCTATTCATCCCTCAGCATCATCTATTCACAGAACAGGAACTACAGGTAGAGAACTTCTGAGGTCATTTAGGCCAGTGAGGTGCTATTTAGGTGGTTTTTGCTTGCACAGACAGGGAGTTTAAACCTATTGTTCTAGATGCCCCAGTAGTGGGCTGCTTCATGATGGGTATGTAACCTGAAAATGTCCTCCTTAACATCGTGCTTCCGAAGAGTTAGCAGTTTAGAGTGAGAGGTATGTTTCTGGGTTCCCAACAGCCTTGAGCACAGAAGGTAACAGTACATGACTTTTATTTCCTTGAGTTTACTTGAGGCAATACAGTTGGGAGTTACAAGAGGGACCCCAGCTAACGAAAACCAATTCTTTCCTACTATCCTAACTTTGTACTCTCACACTACAAGTGGTGGATCATTGCCTGTAGATATGGTATGACTTTACTCTTTCTCTGAAACTGAGGTCACAGCACACTTTCAGCTCTCATAAATCTAGCAACAGCTAGACCTGGCTTTGAAAACCAAACCATCTATCCTAGGGAACTGTGATGTTTTGTCCCATTTTCACCTGTTCAATGCTTGCTTTTCTCTGTGGGGAAAGTGGGAAAACTAGTAACTACATTTTGCGTTTAAAAGCTTGTACATTGTTTGTGCAGGTAAGTTGGTATCTGAGTTTTAATAGTAGTACTTTGCAGGAATTACAGGAGAACTGCAAGTACTGTTTTCTGGATGGAATATATCTTGTCTGGATTTGGTGTAGGTGAGGTCAGGGAAAAATTCTATAAGAAAGGTCAAGAGCAAGTGGAAAATTTGAGGAGGAGCTGAGAGAACGTGTATGCTGAGAGTTACCTTAGCATGGATGTACTGGGGGTTTGATAGAGGACAAGGGTGAATGCCTGTTTTGCCCAGAGATTTTTAGTTAAATCTGCTTTATCAATTATCAAGAATGTATCCACTTGCTCCCCTTTGTTGTTATGTTTCTTTGAAGACTAAACACAGCCTTTTATAGATGGTGAATTAAGATAGAGTGGGTTGTTTGGTGGTGGTTGTTCTTCTTTTGGTTTTGGTATGGTTGGTTGTTTGGTGTGTTTTTTGGGTTTTTTAATGCTTATCCTCCTACTAAAGAGAATTAAGTATTTGAGTCATCATTCACCATCCAAAAATCAGACTATTAGATGAGCGGACTGGGAAATGGATTCTAAAGTTTCAGCTTTTTCTGTGGCACGGCATTATTTTAAATTAAGATAAATCTCCAAGCTCAACACCACTAACAAGGCAAACTTTTAACAAGCTGTGGAACCAGCATACTAGACTAACCTTGTTATCCCTGGGTTTGCCTAAACCTTAATTACATGGAGCTCTTAACATTAAACATGACTGAGCCTCTTGAATAGTGTATGTGTTGCCTCCTTTTAGTAGTGGACTGAAGAACTGAGCCCAGTGACCTTCAGCCCTCCAGACTCTTCACTGTGTATAAAGACAAAGGTGGAAGGAGCTACTTAAGGACAGAGCATGAAAAGTTTAAGGCCTGGGACAATGCTTGAATCAGAAATACCATTGTCTTCCTTATCCCCCTTGGAAACTTCAGTAGCTTCTAGCCTGCCTGCAGTAGCTTCTAGCCTGCCCTCTTGCCCTCCCCCCAGGAAGCCCATTTGAATGCTCTGGTTTGTTTTTTTTTTTCTTTCCCTTTTTTCTGTCATTTTGATGTACCTCCCAGTTTGGTGAGGTACAAAGGCTAGAAATCATTGCTGAGGTCTCTGAAGTGCTGTGAGACTCAGAGACAAGTAGCGTTATACCAAGTGCAAAGTATTGTGATTAAATATCTCACAGGTAAAAGCTGTTAAGGTATCATATGTAAAATAATATGGCTTTAACTTACCAAGAGAAGTGGTAAGTACTGGAACATAGAAGGGTCAAGTCAAAGTAACTAAGGAGGTGAAAATGAGGATGGGAATTTGAGTTGAATGGTTTGTTGGTGATGTATAACTAGAGTATAATTACTTGAATTTATAATCCTATTTTACATGTTTAGGTGTATACTAATCTGTTTGGCTTTCTGAATGAGATAATACAGCAATGTTGACACATGTAAGCACCTGAATCACACCAAGCAATACTGAGAGCTTGATAGGGAGCAATAACCCAATAGCAGACCAATGGGGGTAAGTGTCATGCTGTTAAAATGTGAATTTATACAGTATGTTGCTGCTGGGCTTTCCTGGCATTCAGACAGCTTTGCAGATGTCACTTTACCTGTGTAATAATAGGATAATTTACTCCAATTAACATGTGAAATACTTCAGCATCTCCATAATAGTTCGTAATTAGAAGCAAATGTGTACTTACCAAGGTGTTTCCTTGCCCTATGGTCACGTAGTGACTTTTCCTGCTGTGCAGTTATGTGTATAGGGAAGGTGGTAAAGTAGACATGTCACAAAAGTGTTATCTCAGAATAGTGACAAAGGCAAAATAATATATTGGGGGGGTGGGAGGGAAGGGGTGGATGACCCACATGCCCTCCTGTGCTGTAGTAAATGGACAACATCAGCTGATAAATCTGAATGTTGATCTGTGCATTTTGCAAAGGACTTCTGCTCGTTTGTTGCTCTCATACAGTCAAAGCAACGGTGTCCCAGCTCCTCTGAGGAAGGAAACAGAATACAGCAAAGGCAATTAGCACAGTGGATAAGCCAAAAAAAAAAAATTACTGATTTGTAAAAGTATAAATGAAGTTTCATCTGGAATACTGTTTGTGCTGGTAGATCTCCACCCCTTATTCCATACCATTTGCGTCATGCTCAGGCCCCAC